>CM061920.1:17227186-17499268 GCA_031002005.1 Vandiemenella viatica | reverse complement strand
AGTAGGTAGACAATGATTCAGTTCTAAATAGAAATGCAGTGAATGTATTCTTGCGCGCGCGATGGAGTTTTTGAATTTCAAGGAACAATATCATCCGAGTTATATGGTTGATTGTATTATAGCCTTGACGAGAATGTCAATTGTCATTCATGATACTTTACGAGTTTGGAGGATTTTAGTATTTATTCTTTATTTACTTTCACACATGCGATATTACTGACATCATTAACGCACAGGGATGGAAATAGTTCCACCTACATCGCGATCTATTAATCCTGGATCTGAGTTATAACCGGCACAAACTGAACAACTTTACACGTTTTTGTTAGCAATTTTAGAGGAGGTTGGTTTATCATTGGGTACAAGCATTTCTGTATCTATTTTTAATTTACGTCGCTACTTATATATTATGAACGTCATTAGTTCGACCACGTATTTAGTTCTAACTGTATTGTGATCAGTGATTGTAATCATAAATATGCTGTACTTACATTCACGTGTTGGCAAGGAACCGTTGTTGTTGCATCAACACAAGCAATAATGGCGAACTTACACTTAGTCATTGTTAAGATAAAAAACTGAAGGCACTAATTGCGTTTGTTTTTACAGCAGTGCCAACTTGCTGCCTTATTAGTGGCTCGTTATGATATAACATATCTGCGTGATTTGACAGTTATTGCGGATAGGAACGTCTGTGCACGTTTGTACATGTATTAGCCATGGAGGAAGGAAATATATGGAGGAGAAATGACGTTAAATCGGTGACGCCGGGATCCTACTGCGCATGCGCGGCGGTTATAGCGGACCGAGCTCAAAACATTGCATTTTCACATTGTGCTCCATGTAGTAAAAATTTGATTTTGTAATAGTTCTAAGTTTTTTATAATGCCAGCTTGTGTTGCATACGGGTGCACAAATAGGACAGATAGGAAAAAACCTGGAATATCATTTCATTTGTAAGTTGCATTGTATTTATTGTTATTGAAATGTTCAATAGTTTTCAGTCAGACTAGCTACTACCATTAAAGATTTATTCATAACTCTCAAATGGATGACTTTGTTTTCAAATATTTGTTGGTGTAGTGCAGCCAATCGGCATACCTTACTATTTTGCACATCATAGACTACCATTACTTTATACGAGTGTTGTAAAGTCTAATTTAAGTGGGTCATGTTTACATCGTGATTGAGTTGTGCATTCTTTCGTTACGTTTGCAGTTTCTACTGAAAGTGTGGATGAAATTAATTGTGATAAATTGTGCTTTGCGAAATAGGAATCGTGATGAAGGAAACAATGTCGTTATACGAAATGTAGTTCGCGTTGCAAAGTTATGAGTGTCTACAAAGTTTGTTTTTGTACCAAATTATGCCCTGTATGCTCCAAGCATCACTGTAATCACCAGGCTGTCGCAGTTTGATGCTTGATTCTTATGTAGCTCGAAGAGACAAGTTGAAAATCAAGAGTACCATTTTTTGATATCTCCCTTAGTTCTCGGGATATCGACTAACAAAAATGTATGTGTGGTTATAATTCCTTGTGCTTTTGGTGACATTTTTATTCTGTTCTATGCCCCATTTCAATGTAACAACAAGCGGCAGTAAAAAGGAAAACACACACTCTGCATGTGCAGCATGTAATTCATTGTGGTTAGGACGGAATTATTTTTTGGTCCAGGCCGCATCTCCACCTCACCACAATTTGGAGACACTATATCCCAAACAGTAAGCGAGATATTGAAAAATGTTTACTCTTTATTTTCGATTTGTTTCGTCATGTTACATTAGAATCCATCATCAAATTTCTTCTGCATTTCATTCAAAAACACCTCACCTTTGAGACGGTATATCACGATAACTAAGCGAAATACCGAAAATTTGTATTCTCGTTATCTTTTCTTCATTGTGTTACGTAAGAATCCATTATCAAATTTGATTTTGGTCAATTTTTTTCTGAATTTTGAGAAAGTATATCTCGAGAATTAAGCGAGATATCAAAAAAGATTATTCTTCATTTTTTATTTGTTTCGTCGACTTACATAATAATCCATCATCAAATTGTGGCTCCACGGTTATGGTAGAGTTCCCTGGATATATTTGGGCATGTTCCCGGTGATTCTTGGGTAGGGTAATATGGCGTCCCCCCCTCCCCACCTCTCTCCACCGGCGTCACTTCAGTGCGTGGTAAAGGTCCCTTGCGTCGCCTCCATATATTCCTTCCTCCATGGTATTAGCTTCGTGTGTTATGGTTAATTCTTAATATTTCAAATTTAGATTGGTCTGCTGATTAAGTACCGGACCGCTATTTTTAGAGTTATGGCTTTGCGTGTATAGTAACTTTCTTGAAGTGTAAGCAGATATTTTATGTATTTTTTCCTTGATATTTCATATATTTTTCAATTTTCGCTGTGTTGTGGTAATTGTTGTGCCCACTAAGATTTAAGTCGTGTAAGATGTTTGTGTCCTGGAGTTCGACACTATTGATCTAGGAACGTAAGTGGAACATATTTATGTAGCAACTCGCGTTTTATATGTTTAATGAAAAACTAACACAATTCTCTTTTTCCTATGGCTTTACACCATTATAGGGTGAAAGGTCTGGAGCAATGACCGGGAAGGAATTCGGCCATAACCTTTGAAAGGAACTATCCCGGCATTCGCCTGGAGTAATTTTGGGAAACCATAATCTGGATGGCCGGAGGGGGATTCGAACATGCGTACCGCCCGCCTACCACGCTCTGTAGCTTAGTTCTAACAAAATATATATATTTACAACCTACATGTTGTCCCACTGTCACAGGTGAAATAAATATTACTATGAAGAAACATTTGTTTGGGGTAGCTTTAATTCCTTTTTTAAACAACTGCGGAAAAATGGCTAATAACTACGTTTCTATTTCATCAGTAGCCTACAAAGGTGTCGAATTCAATCTGCAAAACGTTTCACTAGCTGTATGTAAGCGAAATTAAGAGGTTCATACGTCAGTTGAGTTTTGTTTTCCGGTAAGATGGTATTGATTGTAATGCAGGCATTTTGCAGCTAGTTTTCCACAGGTTCTTTTTTTTTTTCCACAAATAGTATTTTATACTTCTTTTGGAGTAATAAAGGTTGGCAGTTTCATTTATCAAAACATATTACATAAAATTTATTATTTAATTCTAATGTAGGATACTTGTTGGGCGACTATGACACCTTTGTTTCATTTAGCGGCATGAAGGCAGATCTGAGTAAACTAGTGATGGGCAAACCGATTTTTTGATGAATCGTTTGGAATCGATTCACTCCTCGCTGAGAATCGATTCTTTTAAACGACTCTTCGATTCTTTTCACATGATATTTTGAATGACGAAAATAGATAACGAGTTATTAACCAACAAGAAGGAAATGATTAACAAATTCTAACTAAAATAATAACATTTGTTTTTGATAGTTAAATTGTAAGTTATTTATTGCAAAAACAATTTATTTTATTATTTAAACAAATGAAAACACTAATTTTACAATAAAAATGATTCAATTTACTTATGAAAACTACACAAGTTTTTTATTGCTATTTACAAAAAGCATTTTCATTAGTTTTTGTGATGTGAGCCGACTTTTCTTTTCAGTCATTAACTGTCCAGCTTTCGAGAAAATCCGTTCACAAGGTACAGATGTGACAAATAAATACCACAAAGAATGGAGACTGATGTGCTCATTCTTGGCAGCGGATGCATTATTAAAAAAGACTAGGCAAGATTATAAGTGTAAATGTAAATAATAAATACCTGAAACGTGAAACTGGACCGGTGACTTGAATATAGTGAAGCACAAAAAGCAGGCTCTCCACTAACTATTTGAGCGCCCTTGCGCAATACCGATTACGCCGCCCCCTGTCTAACTACAACCAGTGGTGGATCTGGGAATTTTCCGAACCGGGTCAACAAAATGTGAGATTGCCACACTGTGAAATTTTCAAGGCTTCCAGCTAATTGTTGTCAAACCTCATTACTGATTCTAAGCCTTGTTGCAGATTGTAATTGTCGATTGAGATTGTTGATTTAGATTGTTGATTTTGTAGGTGGCATGTTTGTTACACGTCTCGCTAGAGGGCGTCCATAAACCACGTAGATCGGTCTTGAGAGGTGGGTGGAGGGGGTTGGAAGGTGGGATTCCGAGCCAGGCCAAATAGCTTTTCATTCATATTATTTGTCACACTTAAAATGAGATACAGAACACTCAACACCATGTAAATATTTATTTCCGTCATGGAAAAAACTACGTGGGGAGAGGGGGGTTAGAGACATAAGCCACGTCGAGTTACTTGGGGGAGGGAGGGTTCACAAGAAGCCAAAATGGAGCTACATGGTTTATGGACGCCCCTTACATATGCTCCAATTTTACTCCATAAATTTGGCAAATTTTTTGAATTTGCCGGATGGTGCTTTTCTTAAGTTAAACAGCGTATCACTAGCATTTTACCTACAAACCAATAAATCAGTGTTTGTTTAAATGGCATAATTTAAATTTTATATTTATTTTCTTGGTTTCAGTATTAGTATTTTGGGGGACGTCCAGAAATTACGTGAGGCTATTTTCCGGAAATCTAGACCCCCTCCCCCCCTCCGTGAGACTTGGTGAGATTTTGCCGGCCCCCCCCCTCCCCGTTGGTGAGATTTCATGAGATTTTCACGGAACCCCCTCCCCCCAGTTGTTCGACCAGGAGAAGTTTCGAGACTTTTTTTAGCTGTCGTGCTCCCCGAAAGAATGATACCCCCTCAAAAGCCGGTTTTTGGCCCTGTAAACTGGTATTTTTTACGCTTTTTTAGTTCTACACTCGTTCAAGTTCAAAATTTCACGTGAGATATCCGTCGACCCCCCCCCCCTTGGTGAGATTTCGTGAGATTTTCCGGACCCCTTCCCCCCCTAAAAAGTCTCACGTAATTTCTGGACGCTCCCCTATATTCATCGACGGCACTGTTCCCCAACGTCTTTTCGTTTAACCTTTTTCCTCGTAGAAACCTCACCAGCTGGAACAGTATATATGCCGCTTCAGCACCTGCTAATTTTTGTAATGGTCCAATTCATAAACTTCGTTCATTTCTATTGCAAAATGTTTGCATTATCCACAAAATTAAGAACTGAAGAACAACTAAAACACTGATGAAGTTCGTATGATAATAACCGGACGCGCTCCATCGCAATTAAATTCAGTACTCGATGCATTCGCAATTTGAAAAACCCACGCAACATGGGAATAGCAGATGGCTCTGAAATCGGTATACTTTTCCCTGTCCTCAAATAATCGGGAAATACTTTATTTGTGGTAAAATATAAAAGTTATAGGACGTATAATTCATTGATAATTTATTTGTAAATCTAAATCTGTGTTGTGGTAGCATCTATAACAGTCTGGAAGGAAACCAAAAACTTATAACTAGTTCCAAAAACACTAGAAAAATGTGTATTTAAGAAAGTAAATTCCTAAATTTAAAAATACTTTTTATTTCTGTAATATATTTTTAATTTTCCTGTTCCAAAGATAAATATTCTTTATTTCCTTACAAATAAGTTGCCAAACCAAGAAACACGCCGTGGGAACTAAGATTGTGAATCGAAAGGAATCACGAGTTACGCAGATATCAAGAGTTAAAAAGAGCCGAATCCATGGAAGAGTCATTAAGACAGAAGTGAGCCGAGAGCGAGTGAGCCGAGAGTCGTAAACATTATCGAGTTAACGACTCGGAGTCGACTCAGAACCTGGACGAGTCGGTGAGCGATTGCGCAACAACGGCTCAGCTCCTGAGCTCCCTCTTAACAACTCTTGAGTGAACCGTGACTCTTCCAAGTGAGTCGATTCCGCAAACGATTCTTTTAGACGAGTCGACTCTTTGAATCGATTCACGATTCTTTTGCCCACCTCTAGAGTAAACTACAGGGAACCATTTGTTTTACTTGTCGAGGGAATACCAGTATAAACTCTCGCGACGTTTTCCTGAAAAGTGTTTAATTTGGAATGGTTTTTGACTGTACTATGTATTTCATACGACAACCATATTAAGTGGACTTTAATGTGGAATATAAATCACGAAACGTTCATGAAGAAGCACTACTAGAAACAGGGTCAATGGGCCTGTGCTAAGGAACGTCCATAGCTAGTGTATTGCGGATCGGCTCCATATTCTGAATTGCCTAAACTGAGACTCCAAGAATAGAGGTAATTTCAGTAATATAACAATAATAATAGCGATGGAACATGAACAAACGTTTTAAAAACCTACTATAGTATTTCACATTTTTTAATTTAGGCTCTATCAGTTTGAAGTCACGTCTTCATGATATCTACGGCAATTTTCTCCAATCCTCACTCCTTAACTACAAAAAACAAGAGAGAATGTATGACAGTGGTCATCTTTTTCCTTACTATTAATTCTGATACCACTATCCATCCAGGCCTCATCAACAATAAATGCCATATACACACCCAGAACTACTCTCTTTGCCATCTTTCTGTATCCAATAACTCCCAACACAACTCCTTTATCATTCGGTTACTGACTGTATTTTTGCAAACAAATCTAGCTGCCCTCCTTGGCACACCCTCCAACTCTTGTCTTTGATGCCAATAATGCGGTGTCCCATGCCACCCAATCATTCTTGAGCAAAGACTAACTATAGTTTTGTTGCCCAATTCCTTGATTCATTTCCCATCATCCGCTCCAGTATATGCAAACCATTGTAGCCTTTCACTACTACTTGCCCAATATGTATCGACCAACTTAGTTTACTGCCAAATAATATGCCAAGATGGCGTCCATTAATTACGTTAACACAAATAGGGGGGGGGGGGCATACGAAATCTCATCACATCTCACCAACGAGGCGGGAGGGTCCACCAGATATCTCCCCAAACACTAAATCGGAGAACGAGCTTAACAACACAATTAGAAATGAGCAGACCAAAAAATTTGAAATTCATCCTAAGCATATCATGACGGAACCAGGAAAGGGGCTGATGAAGAGAATATTATAACAGATATTTTAAAAATAGCCGGATGTCCCATTGAACCTTATCTTGAACTATTATTTAAATTAAGTCTAGATACTTCCTGCTTACCAGACGACTGGAAAAGTGCGATAATAGTACCGGTATATAAAGGAGGGGTGATAAATAGAGTCAAATTATAGGCCAATCAGTTTGACATCAGCGGTAGGTAAATTAATGGAAAGAATGATATGCAACCACACCAGAAATGTATGTGCGTGGTTTTCAAGTAAGCAACATGGCTATAGGCAAGGATATTCTTGTGAATCTCAATTGGTGGGATATATGCAAGATATTTCGGAAAAAATGGACAAGAGAGGCAAAATTGAAAGTGTAGTGCTAGATATTTTGAAGGCTAATGACAGATAAAATCTATTGGAGTGGATGAGAAAGTGATTTGCTGGGTAGAAGAATGTATAAAAGGTAGAAAACAGAAAGTTAAGGTAGGAAATGCGGTATCAAAAGAAGTGGAAGTAAAAACGGGAGTGCCGCAGGGTAGCGTATTGGGACCATTGCTATTCATTATTCTAATGAATAATTGTCTTGATTGTTTACCATCAGAAATTAGATTGTTTGCAGATGACATAATGCTGTATAAAAGGATCAAAACGATAGAGGACTGTAAACAGATCTGGATAGGATATCTAGTTGTGTTGGTAAACATGGGATGAAGACAAATGCAATGAAGAGTCAGCTTATTAGATACACAAATTAAAAAATTAAATGCTTGTTGTAGACTTGTAAATATCTTGGCATTACATTTTATAACAATCTTGACTGGGCAGGACACATTGTACAGGTGGTAGGAAAAGGTTTCAAAATTCTGCACTTGTTGGATAGACTGATGAGGGTATGTACGAGAGAAGTAAAGGAATTGGGTTACAAAACTTTGGTCAGACCATTGCTTGAATATGGTAGTGTAATATGGGACACACATTTTTGGTGTCAATAAATGAGTTGGAGAGGGTACAAAAAGAGCTGCTAGATTTGTTTCTGGAAATTATCGCAGAACACAATCAGTAACAAATATGATAAAAGAACTGGAAGGGACTCATTGAAAGACAGGACGATGGTGAAGAGGGTCATCAGAGTGTACAAGGCATATATTGGTGATGAGGCATGGAAAGATATTGGTATAAGTATTAAAAGTATTGCATGAAAGGGAAAAGATGACCATGACCACAAGTTAGCACTTGATTTCAGGCAAAAGGTTGTTGGAAGATTCTATTTTTTAGGTAAGGGTGTCTAGGATTGGAATAAGTTACCAAGATAATTGATGAATAATTTATCAAACACGTTGAAAGAATTTAAACTTAAAATATGTATGTGACAAATGTAGGTGGGTGCAGGAAATGGGGAATACGGGTGTGTAGGGATGTTACCACCGGAGCGTGCCTCCATTGCAATTTTAATGAAATATATTAAGGGGAGGGGTACAACGTAATTACTTAATAACATCAATTACGTCTCTAGTTTATAGTCACTTATACCTTATGATGTGAATACTTCTTCCTAGTTCGGTACTGATTAGAGAAAATTCTCGAGTTTGCAACGGCTAGTTCTCAAAGGCTACTGGAGGTAGGACAGCGGGGTGAAAAGCGTACAGCGCGTAAATCCTGGAAGGGTCAAGTACACCAGCTGGCGTCTCACCCATTCCTCTCCCAACGCGGGTCAGGGACGCTATTGTTCGGGTGAAGAAACGACGATTCAGTGGATACTGAGTTCCTTATAGACCACATGGACCATATCAAACTCGTTTGTTGCGTGAATTGAAAAAAAAATATATCAATTGGTGTCAAATACACTACGGAGGACAATTTAAGACCATTTAAAGATCGAGAAAATCTGGAAAATGTGTTGAAGCAATTAAGAACCAAGCAGGAGGTTTTCGTGTGTATATAAATATAAAGTTGTAAAATGAATCACAGCCAACCTGTTGCAATATTCATTGAATTTATTGTTTACCGGTTTCAACCCGCCTTAAGGGAGTCTTCTTCAGAACTTGTTAAAAAGTATTACATCAATCTAAATAAAACTCTTCTCAATAAAATAGTACATTATGTACTGAAGTCGGCAGTAAGCTGCCGCTCAGGTTAGATGTGATGCTGGCACTGTGATACACGTTGGCTGCCAGATGGAAAGCTATAAAATATATTTTAATGTGTGACTTCAGTACATAATATACTATTTTATTGAGAAGAGTTTTATTTAGATTGATGTAATACTTTCTAACAAGTTCTGAAGAAGACTCCCTTAAGGCGGGTCGAAACCGGTAAACAATAAATTCAATGAATATTGCAACAGGTTGGCTGTGATTCATTTTACAATTGAAGACATAACGTTGCTGTTGATGCTGCCATGCTCAAGATTTTAAATATAAAGTGTTTAGTTAGAAATAGTATTTGTTGTTTCATTTGATATTTGCTTAGCAAAAGACGTATTCACCACGGTTTCCCAAATCACTCCAGGCAAATGCCGGGATGCTTCCTTCAAAAGGCCATCGCCGAATTTCTTCCCATTCCTTGCCCCCCATCCTTTCCTGTCTCTAAAGACCTCGCTGTTAAGAGACTTAAAAAAAAAACTTGTGATAGAATCTGCGAATACTATCTACCACCATTTAATCAGCTGTAACTTTTTTCATTTATTTAATTCCATCTTACTAGATATCCTATCAAGATAACTCTGTCATTGTAACAATACCTTTTCGAATTTAAACTGCCACATATCCTTACGTCATCTGCATGCACAGATCATATAACTGTAAACAATATACACTGTCATTGACTAGAATAATGAAAGCAAGAAAAATATAGCTAATTATACACGAGCAGTGAAGATGCTAACATTTCAGTTAGTGCTTTTTTTATACGTTTTACACGTATTTGAAAGATGATGTCGCCTATCCCTTCGACATAGTATTACAAAATGTTTGCGACCATAGATTAAATTATATGCTACCGTATATTTCAAACTTTAGTCAGTATACAAAATTTCGATAAAAAAAAAAACTTATGCTGGTTTTTACAGAATGACTATGTACTAATTCTAATTTCGTAATAGACTCACAAAGTCGCAATCTCCTGTTTGTCTGAACCTGATGGATAGCAATTTATTGGTAATTCACTGGCAATAGTTCCTGGAACAAGTGAGATAACGTCCATTTAATAGCAATAACCTAAGAGCAAACACGATGCGATTCTCCCTCAACAGTTTCTGACGCATTGACTCAGGAAACAGTACGTTTCAGTTTTAGTATTCCGAGCACTCAGGCAGCAATTTCTCGCTCATCGAGAAAATTAACGCAGCGTCATAATCAATCCCATTAGTCGCCGACGGAGGAGTTTCTGGTATTTGCGGTCGGTATTATTTCAGCTGAGTTCAACAGACAGCCATTGTCCAGTCCCTCCCCGGCAAAAATATCCGAAATTTGATTGGTTAGAGGCGACAACAGAGTCCACAAACAGGCGCCACTTGTTTGTACACCGTATTCACAAATCCGCCGAGCCAATGGCAGCGCGCCGTTTTGTTGACGGCGCCGGCCATTGGTCGACGAGTTGACTTTTCATCATGCTAATGGTTTGGCACACACGGGCCGGATACCTTACCGTCACACGTGCGCTCCCAGGCGTTCATCCCTCAACGTAAGAAGAACGTCCTCAACGCAAATCAGCTGCCATGATAAATAGATGAACATCTGTCACAATCTAGCGGAGAAATGCAGTTACTATGTCCAAAAAGTACAACTTTATGGGGCTACCGTCTACCTACCAAAACCAAAGGCTAAACGGCTACTGCCTACGGGACAATAATACAATTGGCCATTGCTCGTATATTTGGTACACTGGTCCCTCCGGAGGTACTATTCGAGAAAAAGTTGGCATTTTTTTTAAAAAAAGTTTATTTAAACCTTACAACATTAAAAGATTAAACTTTCATAATATAGTCTACATTACAGAAACATATGAGTAATCTGGTCAAATGGATGGGCCGAATATTGGCGTTATCAATATTGGTCACGGAGAAGAAGTTGATGTACATAATATCCGAAGTGGCGTTTTGTACCTCGTTGATTGTTTTTTTTTTTTTTAAATTCCGCAATTTTAAGTGTGGATAAATAAACTTCTGGATCCTTAGCTTTTTTTATTAGAATTGTCCTGATACCCAAATCAGTGGGATATGTTTTTTTTGGTGGTATGGTCTTGATGTCTGGTCGTATAAGGATCTTGCATGTATCATCATCAGATGTAGAAATTTCTGATAGAGTTGCCGTTGCATGCTTCGTCCAGTTCCAGATATCTGCAACCGTTCCACAAGTAAATCTGTCGGCATTCCAACATGTATAATACCTATCTGTAGATTTTATATAAACTCGAAATAATCTCACATTTGTAGGTACAGTGTTACTGACAACTTAGTACCACAGGGCTTGAATTTTGGATGGTAGCACTTTAAGGAAATATTAGACCATACGTTTTCCCAATTTGTGTCTACGAATTTTGTTTCAACAACATTTTTGCGTCCGCCAGATGTCAAAGTTTTGTACAGATCTTTAGTAGTTACAGGTGGTGTATCCTTTCGGGCTGCTGTAATGTAATTTAATTCTTGACAATAGAATATACCTCAGACATAATGTCACACGAAAGTTACAACATCTAAGAATATCGGCTAGTCACTAAAACATCTGTGACTCCAGAAGTAGCATCTTCAAACAGTGCCCTATGCTGTAAAAAAGTGCGTGAGTTCTAAGTCTCATCCAGGCTGCATTTCAAGCTAACCACATTCGGCGATGTCTTCCTGATGTGATAAATAGCAATAAAAGCAGCAAGTTTGAGAGCATTTGGATACACATTACCAAAAAATGGCATGTATCGACTACCTTTCGTCGTAGAACGTTGGCTGCCATGCGGAATGTATCAACATATTACAGATTCAGGAAATACATTATTTCGAATATATACCACACATACTCTGAATATATCCACTTTCCGAGTGACTTCACTTCATTAATATATATTTGGTGGATTTAATCCATACTTTTGCTGCAGTATTACGTTCTAAAGAAAGTGCATACCAGATTTCAGAATGAAAGAACGACTTCTTGTGTGTTCAATGCTATTGTCCCAGACCCCGGTTACTTTAATGAGGAAATACCAGTTAGCCAATTATTTCCATAAGTGTGCAATTAAAAGAAAATCGTATACAGAAAATGCAATAATGTATTACAGTCTGAGATGTCAGAGATAACTACTAATAAAGTTGCTATCACGAAAAAGGAAATGCTATTTCAGTTTTCTTCATTTTTATGAAAAATAAGATACGACAGATTTTTTGCAAGACTGTTTGGTGATAAAACAGTTTATAATGGAGAGAAATCAGATGAATAAAGCGGAGGGATGGAGTGATACGGCTCATAATCACATAACTTGAACTTTGGGTGTGAAATAGTCACTGTGTTTCTGCGATAATAGCATACTGAATCAGACAGTCGGAACATTAAGAACGCTGGAAAAAGAATGGAGGAATATCTTTTAGTCTCAGAGATTACTGTGAATCATTAGTTAGAATATCGCTTACTGTTTTTGTCTTGACTTAGAATGCCCAAGATCTTAATAATAAATATTTAGTTGTCAAAATGTCAGTGTTGGAACCAGAGACAATAATACGATTGTAGTTGGGAGTTATCACTCATTTTAGTCTGTACTAGATGTGAAAAAAGTAATTTGTTTTGGCTTGAGCACATTTATTACTCATGTTATGAAGCCAATAAAAGCTGAGTACATTGAACAGAAGGTCTCAAAACCAAAGGACTTAGAGCAAGATGGCACATTGTTTGAACCATTTCATGAAAGGTATTCCCGTGCGCCAAATTCTTTAACTGAGCAATAAACAATCTTGCGCTTGCCACTGTCGTGACAGAAAGGTCAGGGTGCATAGTTTCACAGCTTTTCCAGCCGTTTTCCCGACCATTTCATCCCTGTAAATGTTAAGGATGTATAGCACAGAACAATTTGCTAAGGAACAGTAAGCTCAGTGCAGTATATATATGTATATATAAAAACCAGCGATCACTATTTATCCATTTGCTTCCACTCGAGAGAGAAACCAGTTTACGGTCCTACTTCTAGGATAATCCAACTGCAATTTGTATTCCCGTAATTACCTGGTAATTACAGTTTATGGTGGTCCCTATGATGCGATGAGCTAGCAAGCTGCCTCTGGAGTTGTGGACTTTTTTTATATCCAATCGCTATAAATATTTCGAGTGCAAAAATAACTTTTAGCACCAGACATTAAGAAATATCAATGGTTAGTTAAAAAACTTGAATATTCGGACACCATTTTCTTTATTTATCAACTTCCCAATGTTGTACAGCATGAATCTTCTGGGATTTTGAGCAAAATGTTTGTCAACACAATTAATATCCGCCCAGTAGTTTTTGCGCGATTATCGTTTAAATAAACACTAGTACAGCCTCAACTGTGGAATTCATTGCAAGACAGGAGGAAGATGAGGACGGTCATGGGAATGTACAGGGCGTATACTGGCGATGAGGCATGGAAAGATATTGGAGTAGGTATGAGAAGTAGTGCTTGGAAGGGAAAAGATGACGATGGCCACAAGCTGGCACTCGATTTCAGGCACAAGCGTGTGGGAAGATTCTCTTTTTTAGGTAAGGGTGTCAGGGATTGGAATGAGTTACCAAGGGAAATGATTAATAACTTTCCGAAAACGTTAAAAGAATTTAAAGTTAAAATTTGTAGAGGGCAAATGTAGGTGGGTGCAGGATAGGATGAAGTGGGTGTGAAGGAAAATTGCCCTACACCCACCTTCCCCCTTTCTTGCACCCAACTACATTTGCCTTCTCAAATTTTAACTTTAAATTCTCTCAAAGTTTTTGGTAAATTATTCATGATATCTCTTGGTAACTTATTCCAATCCCTGACACCCTTACCTAAAAAAGGGAATCTTTCTACACTCTTGTGCCTGAAATCGAGTTCCAGCTCGTGGTCATGGTCTCCTTTTCCCTTCCATGCATTACTTTTAATTCTTACAGCAATACCTTTCCATGCCTCATCTCGAACATACGCGTTGTTCACTGCTTTGACCCTCTTCACACTCCTGCTGTTTTGCAATGAATATCATTCCAGCTTCTTTACCATATCTCTTACTGATTGTGTTCTACGGTAATTTCCAGAAAAAATCTAGCAGTCCTTTTTTGTATCCTCTCCAACTCCTGTATTTGGTACCAAAAATGTGACTTCTATACTACACTACCATATTCAAGCAATGGTCTGACCAAAGTTTTGTAACCCATTTCTGTTACTTCTCTCGTACATCCACTCATCACTCTCTCCTACAAGCGCAGTATTTTGAAACCTTTTCCTACTACCTGTCCAGTTAAGGCTACAATTGTTTTGGAATCAATATAGATTTAATTTAATTCCATTTAATCTCAATTGCTATGGAGCTGACACGCTCCAGTGGCAATGTCCCCGCACCAACACGTTCCAGGAAATGATTTCGCATCATACTCATACTTTTGATCTTCAATAATTCCAGGTAATAACTCCTTTAGTATTTTTGTTAAATTGTTTATCGGTTCCGTTGGTAGTTTATTCGATTCCCTGTCTCCCTTACATAACAAAGAAAAATTTTCCTCCCTCTTTCGTCTGAAGTGAATGCCCAGGTACTACTCCTAACCGTTGAAATATATTTCAACGAATTATTCTAAGGTAGGGTTTCATATTCGACTAATAATTCGTTGAACTTACAGTGTAAGTCCTAAGACTTCAGTTGAGTGTTTCATTTGTTTCCAGTTATGATTGCAGGTATACTGTCTAGTTAGGAAACAATTCATTCAGTGAGTGAAGACCATCTTCGTGATGATACCAATAAAGCTCTTTGCGCTAACTTCGAATCTAGAGCGTAAACTAGTCCCAGCGTGCTGCAGAGTTGATTTACTGTTTTATCGCAGTTGCGCGACAGTTGAGGAGCCCCTCAAGTTGCTGTCGTTATTTACGAGAGCTGTTCCCCCAGTTTTTACAACAGGGCCTGAGCCTGGGATTGCCACATGCACATTGGACACGAGAGCTGTCGCTCCTCAAACCCCCTCACCAGACCACAGAGGGTCGGCTGATCGCAGATACAGTAGTGGCGACCGAAACTGTTGTAGAGCTTCACTTATTGAGGCACAGTAGATCGCTCAAGTTTACTGTGCAAGAGGTAGACCCCTATCCTACTATTAACTAACGAAGTCTAAGGTCGGATCCTACCGTTATATTCCGTCTCATCACTCTGGTTTGATACAACTCTCCATATCTTCCCATACTGAGCTAATCCCTTCATCTCAGCATACCACTTAACTCATTCATTTATTCTAATCTTTGCCTTTCTCTACTGTTTTATCCTTCAAATGTTCCTCCACTATGAAACTAACCAATCGCACGTGTCTTAAAATGTGACCCACTCTCTTCTTTTATCAAAATCTTCCACAAACTTCTTTACTCGTCAATCATTTCCAAACCTCGTTCTTTGGGAACAGATGACCATGACCGCATGCTGGCACTCGCTTTCAGGCACAAGTATGTAGGAAGATTCTCTTTCTTAGGTAAGAGTGTCAGGGATTGGAATAAGTTACCAAGAGAAATGATGAATAATTTACTAAAAACGTTGGAAGAATTTAAATTTAAAATTTGTAGAGGGCAAATGTAGGCGGGTGCAGGAAAGGGGAAGATGGGTGTGTAGATAAATTGCACCGGAGCGTGAACTCCATCACAATAAAATTAAATGAATTGAATTAAATCTTATTCTGTCCTATCCTTCATGTTGACGAGCAGCAGAACCAGAAAACAGAGAAGAAATAAATTACTTGGCTGCATTATAGAACAAAATATCCCTTTACTTACCAGCATCGCAACGTTGTTGTATGACAATAACCCTCAGATTTTATAAGCCACCATTAAATACCTAGACGAAACCGGCCTCCACATGTGAGCAAATTTATTAAATCACACCCAACCTGGGAAAAGGACAACGAAACAACACAAGAGCAATAAAAAGTAATTAGTATCATAAACCAATTGTAAACATTCCAACCAACTAAAAATAAATTTAAATTGTAACCACAGTGGAATTGATACGTGTAAATTATAATGTAAATGACTTTAAATTATGATAAATTATTGTAAATATTGAATTATAGTAACCGTTATCATAAGCTATTGTAACTAATGTAAACAGTGCATAATGTAAATGGTATTATAAATGATGCATGATGTATGATAATTGAAATTGCAACCACAGTTGAAACGATACCTGTAAATTATAACGTAAATGACTTTAAATTATGGTAAATATTGAGTTATAGTAACTGTTATTATAAGACATTGTAATTATTGTAAACAGTGCATAATGAAAATGGTATTGTAAATGATTTATGATGTATGATGTTTATGGCTGTACGGCACATACCAAAAGCCTAATAAAAAAATAATGATAAAACAAATCTGAAAAAAAGTTGTAAGGCTTAGCAAATATACGTGGAAAGTCAAACAGGTTGCTGAAGCGTAGATTTAAATGGCGCATAGTTTTTTTCGCATCAGATCTTTTTGACCAATTGTTTGATATAAGTATTACATCCGATCAATGAAAAATTTAATGTTACAGCATATACACTACGCACATCGTCATAATTCCAAGATGCTTGCACAATGTGAGTCAAGTTTTAATACGAAATTATTTTACGTCATGCTACTCGGAAAAGTTTTGTTGGTAAAGCTAATTACCATTTGTATTAAATATTTGTGCTTAAGTGGTCGACTTTCGTACTGGAAGTGGATATTGATTTAGAGAGACGACTTGAAAGTTACGTGTGTGTTAGCATGCAGATATTGAGTCTGGCGGAGTTTCTGCGACTTTTAATATCGTCGGCCGCAGCGGAGCCAGAGCACACACACACGGCGTGCCTCCCCTTTGTCTATCGTCTAATAACTTAGGGGCGGGGAGCAAGATTCCGCGCAGAAAGGAAAGGAAGATGGATCGGGCCCCCGCCCGGAACGCATTAAAATCATCTCCAAGCCGGCCAACGCCGGAATTCACTCTCCTTATCAAAAGCAACAGCCTTCGTTCGCATTGAAGTTACAAGTCGGAGGCGACCAACCTCACCACGTAACTAGGACATGTTTGCAATATGTCACAGTTTCCGAGTCCGTGTTCAGTTTCATCCAACTAGCCCAGGGGCTCAATCCGCATAGCTGATTTAGTTTTTCCAAAGTACTATCTGTGAATGTTGTTGACAATTTATTTACACCGATGACGGCTGATTTCAAGTTCCAGTCAACTTTGCTCATACCCGTTGTAAGTAACTTTGCTGTAGAAGCAATGAACTTTTCCCGTTGTTTGTTGCCTCCATCATTTTCAGAGTAAACCCTGTCTGTCAATAACTGTTTTTTATTATTAATTAGATTGGTAAGCCAGTCAAAAATGACGCATTATTCAGGATCTCCAGTTCTTCGAGCTTACTATAACAGCGACATCAGCGTACAGAGAGTATAACGAAAACATCTTATAAGATTGCTCGTGGTTTAATTAATACGATAATTAAGTAGTCCACAATGTATTTCAGTTTAGACTTGTTTTTATTCTCAAAGACAGTCGACGTGAACGATAGTGTTTACATGTATAGATACAATCCAGTGATTGCGTACAACACTCCTTTCACAGGTAATTTAGTCGGTGAAAAATTTTGCCGAAAAACTAACTATAAACTGTGTCTCTGTCTTGGATGATCGCTTTATATAAACCCCACCGAAATTTCTAGAACACTTCAAAAGCTTCCGCCAGATAATTTTCGAACATTAACCATACTTAAACAATTAAAACATAATAAAAACAATCAGAATTAATACATAATCATTTAACATCAGTACAAAATGGTCAGATATGGAAATTAAAGAGACTTAAACACAAAACTATTCACAGGAATCATTTTAAACTGTAGCAAATTGTCCTTTAGACATCGTAACTTGCGTTAACACTTGGAATTACAAACATCTAATCAATTCTCTTGCACAGTTCTGTTCTTAAACATATTAAATGGCCTCTAAATATTTCTTTTGATAAAATAAAGTCTATATACACTGAATTACAGGAAATTGCAAAACAAACATACCAGATCATATTCAACCAAACTCTAGCTTACTACAAATGCTTTATAGAATATAATTACATTTAATTTAGGTTTGAGGGCTGTTACAATCTACATCGAACGAATAGAAATAAACAGAAAACTACCTCGAAGTTAAAAAAAAATATTCAACCATTACGTAAAAGAGGTAACCTTCATTCCTAGATTGCTATAATAGCAGAGAGCGATAACGTTTCTCGCCGTTGCCAGCTAGCAGAAGACGGCTGGGTTCGTGACGTCACAGACACGAAGTCAAAGCTGAAAGTTTATTAATATTAATAGTTTATTTTCTAACGCATTTCGCCCTTAGAATGTGGAGTATGATCAGTCACTATAAGAGCGGAATTGTGGTTCAGTTGGTTGAGTCGCCTGCTGCATATAGAAAGGTCGCTATTTCGAAACGGCCTGAATTTTTACTGGTCCTTAAGCCGACATGCACCTCTGGCAATGCTTTTATTTGTTTATGTGTAGTTAGCTAGGTTCGGATTCCACGCTAAACTGCAGGTCCCCTATACCCGTTAGGATTACCTGGTTAAGTTACGATAGCTGCGGCGAAGGCAAATTACGTGGCAAATAGAAACTCTGTTACTGGGTGTCCGAAGTCTAGGAGCCTCCTAGCCAATATATTATACCCATTTACTTTACTAACCATAAATTGTTATTGCGGCTGAACTGTAATATCTGCGTACACCACTAATCATTATCTAAATAAACTCTAGCTACAGGTTTGGTAGTATCTGCCATATATTGGTCGATATCAGCAGTTTCTGCACATTCATTCACAAAGGATTTTATGCTGTATTTCAACTTATTATCTCTTTTAATTAATTACAAGTTCACTGTTGCTCCTTTTTTTATGTTATAACCGTCATGTTTATTGCACCTGGCTCTGTGCTGTTTTATTTATTTATATGGCGCGATCAACGTGCTGTCCTTACTTGTGTTATTGTATCGCTTCTGTGTTCTAGAGCGTTCAAACATCTCTGTGTGAACGTGTCAGCTGTTGTGATTTAATGGTTTATTTGCATTAGCTTTATGTGTTGTAGTTATTCTTTAGCGTTTCATACACTACAATATAATCATTTTCCATAGACTCTGTGGGACGTGGGAGGAGTTAATTTAGAGGAAATTAATTACATAACAAACTAGATGTATACGCCAGAAGTTTCTACCACAGAATTGTGCAGGTAGGTACAATAACTGTATTTATACAAGATATACACAATTATTTTTGCAGAAACATTTGAGAAAATAATATATTATACTTACTAAAAGGAGCTGTCAATTAAAAATCCTTTTAATTTTTTTTTTCTGGATATGACCATATCGCCTGTCAGACATTTAACATGTGTTGAGAGCTTATTGAAGATACGTATTCCTAAACACGTGACAACTAAAATGTAAACTTATGACAACTACTTGTAATTTTTGCGAAGATCATTTTTACTCCTGCCATATTTATTTCAATATTTGTTTAAAACATAATGTAATTGTTGACTATGAAGGACATTAATTTGTACATAACAATTATAAACTCCCTACCTTCTTGTACAGCTCTCTGCAGGAAGTTCAGCTACTTGCTTCAGAGATCTAAGTAATTTCGTTTGTTAGTAATTTCATGTCTGTCTGGATGAGTTGATCGGTGTGATGTAAATATTAAGCAATTTGTGTTAGTTATAATACTGATGTGTTCCTTGTATATTGTAATGAAATTTTTGATTGTCTGGTTTATGTACATTGTTGACGAGTCAATTCAAATATCCCCATACATTTCACCTTCTTTGTTGGCATTAAAGAGCTTCTGTATTATGTTTTCTGTTTCGTCTTGAATACGATTTGTGTATCTTGTTTCTTGATTGTGTTGTTTTTCTCTGTGTGTTTTTTATTAATGTAGCTCATTGTGTATCTTCTTTTTAATTTGGTTTAGGATGTTAGTATGTGCCGTGTTGGATGGTACATGCTTTTCTTAAATTTCATTTTTGTGTTGAGCTGTTGATCGATTGTTCAGTGTACGCAACTCTGTTTACAATTTGTTTGATAGTGTTCTATGCTTGGCTAGAGGTGTGGTATTTCATCCATTTATCATGTGTCTGAGTGCTGTCTGTTTGTGTTTTTGGGGTTTGTTGGTTCTGTTGTGTATTATGATCAATGGTGTCAGGTGGGGGTTTTCTATGTTATGAGAGTCATTTGGATCTTTTCTGGTATCTTATGTCATGGAAATATAGATGTTTATTTTTTTTACTCTTCTATAATACATTTTTTTTTATTCATTCGGCTGTTATTAATTTCGCCATGAGATATTTTTGTTCTGGTTGATGTACTATGGTATTACCTTTATCCTCTTATTAAAAAAACCTAACATATCGTTTTTCAATATTGTATTTTAGTTTTTGGAGTGTTGTTTGTGTCTTATTTAACATATATCATCTGCTATCAATTTTTTAGTGAGTCTGATGTTGACTGACATGTTCTGCGAATTTTACTTCTGCGATATTGCGTATTCATATTGTGTGATAGTGTTCGATAAAAACGTCCAGTCTTGTTTCATTCGTAGCCTTTCTCTAATAACTGTCTTTCCTGTTCATTAGCTGCATATTGTTCAAGTTAACGATTTTAGGGAGAAAATTGCGACTGGTTATTGCCTCTTAATTTGACGTTTCTACTGATCGTTTGTTTTTAATATACTAATTTTGTAATTAAGATTTAATTTTATTGTTGTTATAATTACTTTTACGTGGTTTTAAATTCTTTTAATTATATTTCTAAGTAGGGGTGCATTCTTTAGTTGTGTTGTGAGCTCTAGATGTGGGTGTAAGATTTTATGTTTTGTTGGACCTTTTTACTGAAAAGAGCATTTGTTTCATGCTGTTGTTTTCGCTTATTGTGTTAGTTTAGAGCAATTCCTGAATATAACGTTTACGAAGTTTAGTTTAAGTTTAAGCTGCATATATATTCTATTAAATTTGGTTACTTGGATGTTTTTTATCGAGATAAGGTACTGAGTTTTGTAGCGCTGATACGTGGTCGTTAGAAGCGACTGACGATGTTGCCCATGACTGCTAACAATTATTTCGCGGATGTTTTTTAATTCATACATGGACCGTTATACCTATTTTCGTTTAATTGCTTATTGCCAAACGCATTTGCTCATCAGTTGCTGTGATTATACACATACTGTTATTGTAGCAGGATGAAAACATTTGAATATCACGAAATGTTGTTTAAATATTGAAGACACGAACGTAAAGAATGTATAAACTATAAGGTGGGAATGAAAAACACTAGAAAAGAAATTAATATTCTAATTTTCAGAATTAGACAAATAATGATATCTTAGAAGGATTTTATTTATTTATCTATTTATTACTCTTCTTCCATAGATGTCCGTTGAGGAAGGACTTCCGGGTTTTGGAATTAGGTCATGGTTAATATATATACATACAAGATGAGTAATAATCATAATAAAAAGAATCATAAGTTCCAAACCATCGGAAAGAGACCAATAAAATAAACATTAATTTTACAACTAAATTATGCAAAAGGCATAAAAATTTGTTGGATGCAGTCGAAAGAGTTACAAATAAGAAAAATCACTTAATTTTTCTTTAAATACATCTTTATTATTTAAAATATGTTTCATACTATTAAGAAGCGTATTAAATAGATTTGTTCCAAAATAATTAACTTCATTCTGTTTTAGTGACAGTGGCGTTTGTGTGTTGCTTGAATATTGTGGTGTAGCATGGGAAACACATTTTGTGTGTCAAATACAGGAGTTTTAGGGGGTGCAAAGAAGAGCTGCAAGATTTGCCGCAGAGCACAAGCAGTAACTGATATGTTAAAGGAGATGGAATGGGATTCTTGGAAGACATGAGGAGGATGAAGAGAGATGGCAGTGTACAAGGCGTGTGTTGGTGACGAGTCGTGAGGAAGATATTGGTGGAGGAATTAAGAGAGGTGCATAGAAGGGGAGAGATGACCATGACCACAAACTGGACTCGATTTCAGGCATAAGAGAATTGGAAGATTTTCTTTCGTAGATTAGGGGGTCTGGGACTGGAATAAGTTAACAAGAGAACTGATGAATAATTTAACAAAAATGCTGAAAGAATTTAAAGTTGAAATTCTTTGAGGGCAAAAGTAGGCGGGTGCAAGAAGGGTGAAAATTGGTGGGTAGGGAAATTGCCACCGGAGCGTACGCTCCATTTAAATTAAATTAAGATATTTCTGTTTCTTATAATGAAATTGTGTGCCTGTGAATTTGATGGAAACAAGCTACAGTGTTCTTTTATTTGAGGAAGAGACCAAAAAATTTCCGCAAAACAACGAAGTGAGTGTTACACTACAGATTTAAAGTAAATGTGTTAACTGTTGTATAGTTCAAGAGTTTATGAAAGTATTTTATGTGAAAGGTAATTGTGAATTGTAGCGTGCCAATGTTTAAAAAGATAATAAACGAAACTTAATCAAAATGAAAGCTACTTATTGATAGTTAAAAGGTAAGTGCATTCTACCTGGACTGAATATTTTTGATTAATTATGAAGTTATTTTAGCGGTGAAAATAGATTTGTTAAAAGGATATTTTTCTGCAGCATTTGTTTTTAATTACAGAGATAAAGCAAAGAGTACTGTAAGAAAATACATAATGATCAGAAAAACGCAGCTAAGTGAAAAGGATGATATAAAATAAAGAAAATGACAAACAAATAAGTAGTTAAAAAAAGGAAACTCACAACATGTATGCTGCAACGTGACATGTGTTAGTCGATAACATACAAAAAATTAATCGCCTTGGGAGACATTCTATACTTTTTCCACTTCATTTTTTTACTGTGGAAGAAGTGGGTGATTATATACAAATATATTTGTACTAGACGACCCGTGCGAAAATTTCGCGAATAAAATGCGATGAATAGTGAGGTTGAATATAATGTCACCAAGTTCAGTCATTACTCTTCATACTCCTACTTCATTTATCGATTTTGGATAGATATCCAGGGAGATAAGTGGCTCGAGACACAAAAAACGCATTTTAGAGAAATTGACTTTTTTGCCTTTTATGGGTCGAATTACGAAAAATTCCTTTCTTAAAATATAATGTTACCACGGCGGAGACCTTATGCTTTAATATGATACCTCATTTATCTATATCGGTTAGATATCAAGGGAGATAAATCACTCGTGACACAAAATCGGTTATAGAAAAATGTATACTTTTTTCCTTTAATGGTAGAATTCCAAAAAACATTCTTTCTTAAAATATGATTTCACAAAGCTGATACATTACTCCTTATATTCCTACTTCACTTATCGATTTTGGTTAGATATCCAGGGAGATAAATGGCTCGAGATACAAAAAACGCATTTTAGAAAAATTGCCATTTTTGCCTTTTAAGGGTCGAATTACGAAAAATTCCTTTGTTAAATATAATGTTACCACGGCGGAGACCTTATTCTTTAATATGATACCTCATTTATCTAGATCGGTTAGATATCAAGGGAGATAAATCGCCCGTGACACAAAAATCGGTAATAGAAAAAATTATACTTTCTTCCTTTAAGGGTTGAATTCCAAAAAAAATCTTTATTAAAATATGATTTCACAAATCTGATACATTACTCCTTATAATTCTACTTCATTTATTGATTTTGGTTAGATATCCTGGGAGATAAATGGCTCGAGATACAAAAAACGCATTTTAGAAAAATTGACATTTTTGCCTGTTAAGGGTCGAATTACGAAAAATTCCTTTCTTAAAATATAATGTTACCACGGCGCAGACCTTATTCTTTAATATGATACCTCATTTATCTGTATCGGTTAGATATTAAGGGAGATATATCGCTCGTGACACAAAAATGCGTTATAGAAAAATTTATACTTTTTCCCATTAAGGGTAGAATTCCAAAAACATTCTTTCTTAAAATATGATGTCACAGAGCTGAGACAATACTCCTCATAATCCTACCTCATTTATTCTTTTTGGTTAGATATCCTGGTAGATAAATGGTTCAAGATACAAAATACCCATTTTAGAAAAATTGACATTTTTGCCCTCTAAGGGTCGAATTACAAAAAATTCCTTTCTTAAAATATAATGTTACCACGGCGGAGATCTTAATATTTAATATGATACCTCATTTATCCATATCAGTTAGATATTAAGGGAGACAAATGGCTCGTGACACAAAAATGAATTGCAAAAATATTGATTCTTTTGCCCTTTAAGGGTTGAATTCCGAAAAATTTCTGTCTTAATATATGACGTTACTAAAGCGGATATCTTAATCTTTAAAATGATACTTCATTAAACGATCTCAGATAGGTATCCAGGGAGATATTTGACTCATAACACAGAAAACAGCATTTTATAAATATTGACATTTTCGCCCTTTAAGGGCCGAATTCCGAAAACTTCATTTCTTAAAATATGATGTGACCAAAGGGAAGACCATAAGCTTTAAAATGACATCTCATTCATTGATTTCGGTTAAGTATGAAGGAAGATATAGGCCTGTGACAAAAAAATACCTTATAGAAATAATATATATGATAAGAATTACCTCTTTTACCAGTAGTCTACAATTAAGAACAGACGATTCAACCATAGGCTTTCGTTTGATTTTCGAATTACATCTTCATTTTACCTGTAAGATCACACAACACAAAATGATAAGACAACGAAGTTAGATGTGTCTTTTCCGTCCAAAGCTACAATAATGTTATTACTCAACGACAAAAACTTTCGTAGATTGTTACTGGTTCATTTAAAAACAAACATGGTTATTTGAATTTTAACTGTTCTTAATAGAATATCGGTAAGTTTTTCGTACATTTCAACTATAAATGAAGACTGACAAAGACTATTAAATAGAAACTACAACTAGTTTAAGATTTATTATAATCCTTAGTTAGATTTTATTTTGCTGATTGTATTGTATAATATAGAGTTTTTAAGTTATTGTACACATTAAGAAAACTTTATCGAGATTATAGCGGTGTTTTCGAATAGTACAAGATCTAATTAATAAAATGAAATATGAGTTTTGAATCAAACAAAAGCAAAAACATCTTCGGTAAGAACGTAAATGAATATCAGAATAAATAAATAAAAATATAAAAAATAAAATGTTTGTATAGTCAGGTTATTGTACATAACCTAAATGACTCACTTGCCTGACTCTTCGGTGCACCGTTTTTTCAGAATGACCTGAAGTCTTTTTGAGAAAACAACATTTTGAGGGTTAAATTAAATAAATACACTAACTTTTGTTTGAAAGTATCACAGGCATCAACAACTTGGTTAGTTTTATCCACCTTTACAAGTCTACGTAGTGCGGAGACAGACGCTTTATGAACGAAGCTGATTTTTGTTGTTGTAATTATTACCCGAACTAAATTGAACTTGCTGTAAAAATAATTAAGTGATGAAGTAAAAAGTTTCAAAGAAAAATCTGAACTGATCACAATCAAGGATTTTTTTTTTTTTTTAGATTTAGCTATTGTCTTTAATCTTTTGCCTGCTATTTATTTTGATGTATATTTCCAAGGTGGTTGCTTGTCTCATAAAGAAATATATAAGATTTTTAAGAAACTTTTGCTTGAATGTAGTTTTAGGTATGATTGCACAGAGCCTGGTGGATGAGTGGTAACGGTCGGGTCTTAGATTCTGGAGGACGTGGGTTCAAAACCCCGTCAACCCATCCAGATTTCGGTTTTCTATGATTTCCCGAAATCACTTTCAGTTCGGAGTGATAAATTTTCTTCTGTAGATCAGCGACTCAGGAAGTACAATAAAATACCGAGTGAAATACTCGTACTTAATAATTTACCAGAAAACTAGAAAGAATTTCAGACAAAAAATTGTGAAATTCAAAAGTGTGGATGTAACCATATTGACACCGGGGCTTGTGTGCTCTATAGCAATATTATCTTTGGCGTTCTGTTTTGAATTTAGACATCCCATTATGTCTGAGTGTCTTAAAACTTATTATTCTAAACAGTAACCATGCCTGTTTCATTGGTACGAAATTGAGGATAAATACTTGAATTTCAATTAAAAGTCGTTGGAAAAAACATTTAAACATTCCAATATTAAATTAGGATTAATTACGCTCCACCATAATGAGTCGCAATATTCTCTAATACAAACATAATTTGCACATTAAAAAAAACTATTTTATCTCTGTTTGTGGGTCCATAGAAGATCAGCATGGTTCATGTATAAGATTTGTACAGAACAAAAGTATTGAAATTAAGCATTTGTTAAAATTGACAATTATTGCTACTAAACAATGTAACTGCAAATTTTAGTGTAAGGTCTGTTTACTGAATATTGAGTTACCGTATTTACAGAAATATAGCAGAGAGAGAAGCCAATTGAATTCTGTGGATTCATACACAGAACGTGAAATTCGAAGTGAAGTCTCGAAAAAGGTTTTTTTTTGCTTCATGTTGTGTACACAGTAAATAAAATCTATGAACATCTAGTTTCTTTGTGTGTTCAGGGGAGCTTTTTTTCTAGAGGTCTTTAATATTTGGTTCTTTCAACACAAATTACATCTTGCGATGTTCTTCATTGAGTGTTGCAATTTAACCATATCCTGTCATCGAATTCATCATGTGAAGGATAGCACAATAGCAATGCTTTAGCAATCTCGGAAATGTTGGCAGACCTGTGGTCGCCGAGTGAATTTAACTGCCCGCTAAACGATAGTTAACTTGACGAAGCTGACGATAACTTTCGACACATTACAATGACACCCATGCAACTTCATCCGAAGATTATAGAAGCTCATTAATTCATGATATTACGCAAAATGACGTAGAGCCGTTTTAGCACAGTTCCGAGCTAGCTTGCCCGATAACGATTTTTTTTTTTGCTATAATCTTTCTCTATTGGTTTGAAGCATTCCTCCTTCGCTCTCTATTTTGCGCTGAACACTTAATCCCAAAATTTTATTTTAATTGCCATTTAGCCATCGCTCCTGTTCCAAATTCCCTGCACACCCACCTTTCCCCTTTCTCATACCCGCCTTCTTTTGCCCTCTACAAATTTTGATTCTAAATTCTTTCAGCGTTTATGGTAAATTATTCATCTCTCCCTTACCCAAAAAAGAAAATTTTCTGAGACCCATAAGCCTAAAATTGAGTGCCAGCTTTTGGTCATGATCGTCTTTTTTCTTCGATGCATCTCTCTTAATTCCTCTACCAATATCTTTCTACGCCTCATCACCAATGTATATATACTGCTTCAACTTACGTCCTCAGTTATCTCCTTCAGAAATTTTTTGTCTATCTGTGCACCTATTTCTGTCAACTGTTCCCACGAATTAATCAAAACCGCACGTCTTGAAATGTGACTTACAAGTATCACACCCTGTCCCTTATTTCTGTAAGACTCTTCCACAAACTTTTTTCCAGAATAAGTGCATATCATGCTTCATACATAAATAGTTCTGTAATTTCATTCACAGTTGTTTCCAGATGATTTCTTCTAATTTTGTATAAGTTATAATTGTTTTCTACCATTCCTATCGTTTACTTGTTTGTTAGCGCTCCAGAAAAGCCTGCCTGCGCTTATTATGCAGAACGTTCTGTGCTGTGTATATAAACTCACGAAGCATGGAAGCGGCTAAAATAATTAATACACCTAGTGTAGAAATTTCTCGAAAACTGCAAAAGCGCCGACTTTTCTGGAGCGCTAACAAATACGTAAACGATATAAATGTTACAAAACAATTATAACTTATTGGAATTTAGTTGAAACCGTATCGAATCAATTTTGAATGGCATATATATATATATATATATATATCATATATATATATATACAAACTTTCAACATCATATTTACGAAATTTGAACTTGAGTCTTAATTTAAACATAATGGCTGACATAATGTTCCCAATTAGGTTTTTTTTTTAAAAAAAAGTGTGAAAGTCGCTATAATATTCAGATATTCGTTCATTTACAGCATTTTTCACACAATATAATCATCAAAACACCACATATTCGGGAAATAATTATACATGCTTACAACCAATCACTTCGCTGTTTTTATTAAACACAAAATTTATTATTTTCAAAGATGGTGATTATGCGAACTGGATTTTATAGGAATAATGAGGTCCATTGAAGGGGATGCCGAGTAATTTTTCTTTTCCATTTGTTGTTGTTGTTTTTTTATGAACGTTTCTCGATCAACAAACCGAGTAAGACTATTATTTATACAGGACATTTTGGCGACATAAAACTCCGTCGCCATCTTCGGTTTATAAACAATGTGCTCAAGGCAAACTTCAAGTGTTACGACTACACCTGAAGATGGCGACGGAGATTTATGTCGTAGAAATAGTGTGTATATATAATAGTATTACCAGTTCAATAAGTTTTGTCGTTCATGAGAGATGGCGCGCGTAAGTTCGTCGTTTATTTTTCTAAAGTTGGTACTACGTTTTTATGAACACGCGAGAAGTTTCATGTAGATCTGATATCTTATTCGTGTATTTAACACTGTTGACGTGTCACGGTATGTTGCTAAAATGGAAAGAAATTGAATATCTTACTTAATTATTTCCCTTCATGGATAGGCCAATGTCCCTTTTGCCTGTGGGATGGTACTCCAGGGCAAGCTTAGGAAATCTGTTATTTCCCATCTGTAGAACGTGGTTCTTCCAGTTATCCCTTTTTTGGGTAATTCTATCATTTAGCGGGGAGATATTCAGTTGTTCCCTTATTTCCTTATTCCTTCTCCTATCATTTAGGGAATATCCTTTTACTGACCTTAAAAATTTCATTTCAGATGATTGAATTTTGTTTTTGTATTGTGTTTTATTTACTCACGTTTCACTGTCATATAGCAGAGTCGGTACTGCCATTGTTTTATAAAACTTGAGTTGCGCCTCCTCTCGTGCGTTATCATTCAGTGTTCGTCGAATTGTTCCACACATATACGGAAATCGGTGAAGTTTCTTCTTCACCTCGTTATCCTCATTAAAAGATAATTCACATCCTAGATAAGTAAAGCTGGAGACTTGTTCTATTGCCTGATTGTCTACCACTATTTTAA
This sequence comes from Vandiemenella viatica, assembly GCA_031002005.1. Lineage (NCBI taxonomy): Eukaryota > Metazoa > Arthropoda > Insecta > Orthoptera > Morabidae > Vandiemenella > Vandiemenella viatica. Next base: position 17,469,987 of record CM061920.1, on the reverse strand, counting down.
CTCTGATAGGGTATTCCCCTTGCCATGCCATAACTTTCGTTTTTGCACGAGACAACTGCAGATTGTAATCTTTGCTGATGATGCTTAGTATATGAATTGCTTTTTGAAGTCCATCTTCATTTTCCTGGAGGATAAATTGTTGATCTGCAAACAACATAGTGTTTATATATGTGTTGTTGCTTATTTTTATACCAGGATGGACATTTTCTTTCCATTTCCTAACTAAGTCATATATATATATATATATTGAAGAGTGTTGCAGACAGACTACAACCTGGCGGCACTCCTTGGTTAATCGCTATTTCTTCTGTAAGTTTATACTTCCCAGATGTATTACAATTTGTGTTCATCTATACATATCTTGAATAACTTGTATTAAATGTTCTGGATATCCATTTCTTTGCATTATTTCCCATAGTTTTGTCTATTTACTTTATCGAACGCCTTTTCATAATCTATAAAAACAATGGAAGTCTTTAAAGTAAATTCTCTTCTCTTTTCGAGTAATTGTTTAAGCCAAAATATATTATCTACGTGTATGTTTAATATCGTGCAGTAACAAATATCTTATTTTTGAAAGGTGCAGCACCAAAACAAATTCATGAACGACTGCTAAAAGTGTATAAGCACTTTTAACCTTTAATCAGAACAGTACAAAGATGGTTTGATGAATTTAAACGTGGTCGTACGAGACTTGAAGATGATCCACGTGAAGGGCGTCCGAAAAGTGCATCAGCGAGAAATCGTAGAAGAAATACGGGATATGGTTTTGGAAGATCGTCGATTAACAGAAAGAGATTTATTAGATGCTCTAGGCATATCACTAGGCAGTGTTAGTAATATTTTGGCTGAAGTTTTCGGTTTCAAAAAGCTGTGTGCAAAATGGGTGCCGCATTCGCTAACAGGTCCGAACAAAAACACATTCGAATGCGACTTTCTCAGCAATATTTGGAGCGTTTTAGAAACGATCAAAAAGATTTTGTGCGTCGTTTTATCACTGTGGATGAGACTTGGGTATACCACCATGATCCTGAATCAAAACAAGAGGCTAAGGTGTGGTGTGAACCCGGTACTTCGGCTCCAAAGCTAGTTAGGGTCCAGAAACCGGTGAAGAAGGTGATAGCATCAGTTTTTTTTTGGGATGCAAAAGGATTTTTGTTCATCGATCACCTCGAAACCGGTAAAACAATAAACTCAGATTATTATTGTAACCTTTTCAACCAGCTGGATGTAAAAATTCGTGAGAAAAGACATGGTTTACAGGAGAAAGAAATAATTTTTCATCGAGACAATGCTCCCTCTCACACTGCACAAAAAACCATCGCGAAAATCAGTGATTGTTGCCACATCCATCATATTCGCCTGATTTGTCTCCCTCTGACTTCTGGCTGTTTCTACATCTAAAAAATTCATGCGTGGAAATTGATTTTCATCGAACGAAGAGGTAATAGTAGCTGTGGAAGCCTTCTTCGACAGTCTTCCGGATTCTTACTTCAGGGATGGAGTCCATAAATTAGAAGATAACTGGAACATGTGTATTGAAGTTCAGGGACGTTATTTTGAATAATAAAATGTATTTCAAACAATGAAATCGTGTTTTTCTTATCGAACGACAAAACGCATTGAACAGCCTCTACTCGGTTTGTTACCTGATAATTTTTTTAAAAAATAAACAACGCCGAGAAAACTGCGTTGATTTCTGTTCTTGATTTTTGTTAATTAGTCTCGCGTGTGAGGTAGGCTCACCCCTGGTCTGCCTTGGCGCGCATGTGTCTGGCTTCCTGCGGATCTGCAGCGTAGAGTCGGGTTTTACGTGTTGGGGAAGGCGTTTGCGACGCACTCTGTAGATCCGATATTGAAAGGAGAGTCCAAAGAGGAATCCGAGCCGGCGGGTGGGCGCTGGAATGAGATGCTGATCAGACGGAATCTAAGAAGAATACGAGAAAAGGGAGGAGGCTTGCCTGGGCTGGGCTGGATGCTCATATTGAATACTAAACAGGCGGCCCGGGAGGGGCGGACGGCGGCGCACGCGCGCGTCGCTCCGCACGGAAAATAGTCCCGCCACCACTCCCACGGTAGCGCTATTAATCACCGTCCAGCGTAGCAAGCAATGCGTTAGGTCCTTACTCTATTAGGTACATCGTTCACTAGCTGTTCACGTGGGGTGATAATGTAAGGACCTCTCTCTTATGTCACAGCGAGGAAAAAACAAACTAATATCATTTACTTTCAGTTGCTGAGCTAAGACTGAGAAAGAACTTTTAAAACTATGTGTCGAGCGCAGACCTTTATGGTAGTGAAGCATTGACTTCAGTATCAAAAGAAATGGAACTGAAAATGGAAGTTCCTCAGGGTAGCGTATTGGGACCACTGCTATTCGTTTTTCTAATTAATGATTTTGATGTATAAACTGCTCTCGGGTGACTAGCCGAGTCAAGAGTGCGTTGCTACACGATATTTCGGCGACTAGATTCATTGCCGCCATCTTCTGGTGAAGATGGCGGCAATGAATCTAGTCGCCGAAATATCGTGTAGCAACGCACTCTTGACTCGGCTAGTCACCCGAGAGCAGTTTATACATTCTCAACGCCGAGAAAGACTTCGTTCTTATATAATGATTTTGATGTTTTACTCTAAGAAGTTAGGTTGTTTGCAGATGACATAATGCTACATAATAGGATTTAAACGGTAGAAGACTGTGAACAGCTGCGAGGGAATCTAGACAGGATATCTAGTTGGGCTGGTAAAAATGGGATGAAGATAAATACAAAGAAGATTCGGCTTATTTGGTACACAGATAAAAAAAAACCTAATGGCTGATTATGATTGTAAGGTGGGTAAAGAATTGCTTGTTGCAAACTTGAAATGTAAATACTTTGGCATAACATTTGATAAAACACAAAATAGGCAAGACACTTTAGATAGCTGGTAGGAAACGTTTCTAACATCTTCACTTGTTGGAGAGAGTGATGACAGGATGTACTACAGAAGTAAAGGAATGGGGTTACAAACCTTTGGTCAGATCATTGCCTGAATATGGTATTATGGAACCCACATTTAGAGTAGCAAATACAGGATTTTGAGAGGGTGCAGAGAAGGGCTGTTAGACTGGCTATGGAAATTATAGCAGAAAATAATCGGTAAATGATATGATAAAGAAGTTGGAATGGGATTCTTTGGAAGACAGAAGGAGGGTGAAGAGAGTCATTGGAGTATACAAGGCGAATATTGGTAATGAGGCATGGAAAGATACTGCTGGAAGAATTAGAAGAGGTGCATCGAAGGTAAAAGATGACCATGACCACAAGCTGGCAGTCGATTTCAGGCACAAAAGAGTGGGAAGATTTTATGTCGTATGTATGGAGGTCATTGATTGGAATAAATTACCAAGAGAAAAGATATATAATTTATCAAAAACTCCAAAAGAATTAATTAGAGTTAATATTAGTAGAGGGTAAAAGAAGGTGCGAAAAGGAAAGGGGGAAAATGGGTGTGTAGGGAAATTTCCTCCAGACAAGCGCCGCATCGCAATTAAATTAATTAAGAAATGAAAATTGAAGCATTTGAAATGTGGTGCTATAGAAGAATCCCGAAACTGAAATGGACGGATAAAGTACGAAATGAACGTATTTTGGAGATGATGTGGGTGGGGAGAGAAGTTTGTGAAAGAGATTCGAGTGAAAAAGAATGAAATTTCTTTAAAAAAAAAAAGGTAATTGTTATTTTAAAGCATATTTATTACTCCTATTGCCAAATTATCGTGTTCCCTCTCTCCGTTCCTGTAAGTAAGTAATAAATCACATTCTTTTATGTTTAAAATCAACTGATAATTTATGAGAATTGTCTTCTATTCCCTTCCCGATGCAGACACTAATCCTTGCAATCTTCAGCCATAGTGTTGCCCAAAATCGGTCTTGGTCTTGCAGTCTTGGTCTTGGTCTTGCATTTTTGCAAGACCAAGACCAAGACCAAGACCAGGTGTATTGATGCAAGACCAAGACCAAGACTGGCCAAGTCTCGTCTTGTTCTTGCATTTTGGCAACACTATTCAGCCAGGCCTCACGACTGTCAAATTCCTAATACGCATGTCCCCACTGATCTCTTCAAATGGCTCCAAAGCCAGATACTTTATCTCAGTGGCGATCCATAAATTACGTCACACTTTACGGGAAGGGAGGGGCAGGGGTGCGATTCATAATATCTATGACTTGACGTCACATCGGATCTAAACAGCAGAGGCGAATAAACCTGTGCCTATACTTATATTGCATTAGTTAAAAAGCAGCAAATAATTTTTGTCTGACTGCTAGTGAGCAAATTTTTTTGTACATGATAACAGAATGTAGCTACTACAGAATGTAGGCTGTAGGTAAAGATGAGTTTATTTGAACATAAACGTAAAAGCAATTCCAGTAATTTTTCTGTTTAAATCTTTAGGAACTAATACACGAAAATGTTCTCAAAATTTGTATTCTGTATCCTGCAATTCTTGCTAAATCCACTGGCAACTGATTAACTGAATGAATTATGTGGGACTACTACACTTAAATTGTCATCGCTGTTTGCTTATATCGCAATCCTCCTGCTCAATATTTTTATTTCATAACACAAGTTTGGAGCTTCTTGATTATTTTCCAGCCTTGTTTCCAATGGATCAAAAGACCCTGAGTTAATTTTCCTGATTACCTTTTTTTGCATACCAAGTTCCATCTTAAATATTGTTCAGCATTTTCCTTGATAAATTTTTCCAGTCGCTGACTACTTTAACAGCAAAAAAAAAAAAAAAAAAAAATCATGACTAAAATCGAGTTCCAGCTTGTGGTTCTTCTACCAATAACCTTACCATCACTATACGCCTTGCAAACTCCCAGCACTCTCTTCGCCCGCCTCCTATATTTCAATGACTTCCAATGTAGCTCCTTTATTATATCAGTTACTGCCTGTGTTCTGCGATAATTTTCATAAACAAATCTACCTGCCCAACTTTACTCCCCCTTCAACTGTTATATTACATACCCGAAATGTGGGTCCCACACTACGTCACCATACTCAGGCGAGCTCTTGTAACCAAATTCCCTCACTTCCTTGATATTTACCGTCATCACCCTCTCAAATAAATAAAGAATTCTGAAACCTCTTTTTCGGCGTCTATCTACACTCCACGATGATCTATCAATTCAGATATCGTGTCCATATTTTCTTATCACAATCCTCTCCGTTTTCAATCATGTTATGTTGCGCTAGGTGTAAAACTGAGAACGTGTGTTTGGTATGGTGACGGGTCTAAAATGGTTCCCAGTTTACAAAGAGCTGCCGATAGGAAAATACCTTTTTTGTAAAAGGTGTGAGTTTTTACAGTCGCAGGTTATAATCACGTGACCTGATCTTGAGTTTGATCATCGTTGGATCTCTTAAGGTCGATTTAAACCAAAAATGAATTGCTCAGAATCTAGACGTGACAGAAATGAATCTTCAGGGACAGACAAGGTTTAAGAGTCATGATTCATGACCTCGTGACATTGCTGCAACAGGTGAGGGTGATTTAAGCCAAAAATGCATTTCACTGAACTAAAAGTGACTAAAAATTAGTTTCTAGGGACAACATATCAGTTTTTAGGACCAAAGATCTTAACCGCATGACTTGCAAAACGAACTGGGCCTTGATTTGATAGTCTTTGCGTCTGCAAAATTTTAAAACTCCCTACCGGTTTGAAGGGACATGGAAGTATTAAAGGGGGCACTTACGATCTTATGACTCTACGTGACGGGAGAATTGAGCAAGAAATGATAATTCTTTCATTCCGAGAACCGACATGCGCCAAAGATCTTACCAAATTTCGGATGAACACTCCTTTACGAGATATCCACCAAAGATCCTTACAGCCAGAAGCAGAAGAGCAAAGCTCACGCTACAGTACAGCTAAATTCTGCATCCCTTTGATTTTATTAGCATTGTTTTTTGACTAAGTAACTTCAGTTATTTATTTCTTCAGTTTTCTGAAACATAGTTCGTTAGAATGAACGAAAATTTTTAATGAAACCAGCCATTAGCACTCCAACAAGCGTAACGAAATTGTGGAATTTAATTTATGGTAAAAGTTACAAGGAAACTACATTACAAACATTTATACTTTGTTACTGGAAAGAAAAAAACGAAACAAAAGGCAAACGCATTACAAGGTACAGTATATGAAGGTCCGCGTCAGCGAAGCAGCGGAAAAATGCTAGTAATCTGTGTGTTGTGTAATAAGTGGTAGACAAGTACATGTAGATGGCGTTAAGAGAGTGTTGAACACAGGTGTAACGCACTGGAATGTTCGGTTAGAACGAAGTGGAATATCTTGGTTTTGTTCCCCTGTTGTGTGAGGTGTGACCATTCCCTGGGCCTCGTGGCTGTCACTCGCACAGGACTATATCTATATATATCCACTACTGTACACTGTCAGCGGCGACAGCCATAAAATGCGCCCCTCCGCTTGATATACTATATTTTAAATGTTGTTATGTAGTTTATCTGGAGGAGAAGAGAAAAAACTTTTACTGTTTGCCCGCTGCTGCCGCTGCCGTTGTTGAAATAGGTTTCCATAATTTAAGTTTCATTTTATATAGGGCGGCAGTATATCTCTGGACATGATTTAGGTCCCGCCCGTGATGGGGTTCCCACACAGCGGTCGCATGCGATGTCGTGTTAGCTCGTCGATACCAAACAGTCCCTGCTCGCACACAAGTCTTCATCAACCAGCTTTTCCCTCTCCTTCCCTTTCAGTTGCTTTGCGTATATCTCTGTCATTAATTAACATCTTCACTTATTAGTGAATGCTTCCATTTATCAGCTGATTGTGTAAGCTTTGCGCGAATGTGTTTCGAGTTATTCTGCTTGTGTAACCTTCAAGTAACGAGATCAAAGAATAACTTATGTTGTGGTCTGGTGGCTCAGTGGTTAAGGTGTCTGAGTGCGGAACGAAAGGTCCCCTGTTCGAATCCCTAGCCGACCCCAGCAGTGTAGGGGTAGTGACCCTGCTTCGCGTTGCAGGGGTCGCCGGTTCAAGTCCGGCCAAGGCCATGGGTAGTTTTACCTATGTGTCATGACCGTCTGGTGCTGTCATTAATAGATCGAAATAATAATAATGAATATGATACGACATGTACACATTGGAAAAATCACGAATTAATTGGGCTGGCTGTATGGCTAACAAAACCAAATGCAATTAAAAAAAAGGGTAACTTTGTCCAACAGTCGAAGCCAAAATTAAATAATATATATATATATATATATATATATATATATATATATATATATATATATCTTCTCGGTGGGGATTTTCAAAGGCCCTTAACCCAACCTTCACCTCTGGCACAGCTTGCCGTGTAATGTAAAGTACCCCAGAGCACTTCTATGGTTGGAATTCCATGTTAAACTGTAGGTCCCCTGTACCTGGTAGGACTACGGGGTTAGGTTAAGGCGGCTAAGACACTAAGACAGGGGCAGAATGCGCAGCCAATAGAAACCCTGACCCCAGGTCATTACGACCACACGGAATAATAGTAAAAATAATAATTTATCTCCTATGCTTGGTGTTCTTTCGCGTGGATTTAAAATTTTGTTGCTATAATTGGATACAGAAAGCTATAAGTTACGTAAAAGATGGAGTCTGGGTAATATGACGGAGAAGCCATCACAATACGACTGAATCTGTTTCATGGAGAGAACATATTTGCAACGTTTTTCAAAACAGCCAGAAACTAAGGTCTCGTTAACTACAGGAGACCACGTAGCACAGTCCATTAAAATTTTGTCGCTTTATGCGGACATCTTATGTCAGTACAGTTTTGTACACAACGTGATAGGTATTTGGTTGCTTGAAATAATAACTTCGACGAATCAATTTTCGCTTAAGTTTATTATCCCGTGTGGTTGTGCAGTAACACTGCATAACAAGCCATCTCGTCTCGATCCAAAGATACTAAGCGTCGACTTACTTACGTTTCAGCGATTAAACTACTGACTGACAACTCTACATTCGACAAACTGTCAACTGACTAACTCGTCTCTGCCATTCGTTAATACAGACGTTACAGAAAATTCCAGATTCAAAGGCTTCCGCCCGATGTTTCTCGAATTCTAACAATACTGTAACAATTAAATCCATGCAGAAACAATTACAAATTGTACAAAATCACTCGCAAATAGTAAAACAAAAAAACAAAAAACAAAAACGTTGAAATGAAAGTTACTACTGTTACATGGATTTACACGAAAAATTATCAACATAAACCAGTCCAAACCGTCACAAATTGTCCTCCAAGTCGTAGCTCACATTAGTAATTACAATTACCAACTTTTAATCAAGTTTTCACGCATAATACTGTCCTTAAGCACATTACTAGCATTTACATAGTTTCTTTCCATAAACAAATGTTCATTTACACAAATTCACAATTAATTACACGAAAATTATACAAAACCATAGTTAATCAACTCTCAGCTTGCTATAAGTAATTCTTGAAATAACATTTCATTAAAGGTTCTACAGTTCTTACCTTCGATTGTTCCCTCCACTAACAAGTTAACCAATCCAGCATGTCTCAAAATTTGACCTTCCAGTCTGTCTGTTCTTTCTGTAAGACTCTTCCACAAAATTCTTTTCTCATCCATCATTTCCAAAACTCGTTCATTTCGTACTTTATCTGTCCACCTAATTTTCAACATCCTTCTATAGCACCACATTTCAAGTGCTTCAATTTTCCATCTCTCTGGTATTCTTCCAGTCCATGTTTCGCTACCATAAAGTACTGTGGTCTACTCGCAGTGTTTTAGAAAGTTCTTTCTGAGTCCTAGATCAATATTTGAAACTAAAAGGATTCCTCTTTTTCATGAAGGCTCTTCTTTCTATTGAAATTGCAAGAAGCATAATTCCCTTACTTCTCCTATTACATCTGACCCTATTCTTATATAGTTTTATTGGTATCATTTCTGCTACATTTCATCACTATTGTTTTCTTTTGCATTATATTTACTACAAACTCTTCTTTCAGTATTTTATTCATACCATTCAGTAACTTCTCAATAACACCGGAATTTCTGCTATCAAGACAATGCCATCAGCATCATAGCAATCGTTACATACTGATTTATTCCCCTTGAACACTTGTGCCATATTCAAATTTTTCTTTCACTTCCTTTAGTGCTTCCTCCACATACAAGTTGAGAACCTTGACAGCAAAGTTACCACTGCGATGACACAGCACCGACTGTGCTTCGCTATGCCGCCTCACCTGATGAAGACAGCGGGGATGCTGCCGGAACGTTGCGGACAGAAGAACTTATCTGGCAGAATACCCGAGAAGAATTATTGTTAGAAGGAAGTTATTTTTAGCGTAGGGCACTAAACAATATGAAATGTATAATATGGAACACTTAACTATTTATATTTCTCAGTTCCCCGACATTACAATGAGATAAAGCATACGCCATTTTACAGTTGTACAGTGTTTGAACCTCCATAAAGATTACACTTCACAGAATCTTTCATTTAATGGAGAGGGCAATGAGAGGATGTCACAGAGAAGTTAGGTAGCTGGGCTACAAAACTTTGGTCAGACCATTGGTTGAATATGGTGGTGTAGTTTGGGACCTACATTCTGGGCATCAAATACAAGAGCTGGAGGGAGTCCAAAGAAGAGCAGCTAGATTAGGATGTGGAAATTATCGGAGGACGCAGTCAGTAACTGATAGGATAAAGGAGAGTCATTTAAATACAGGAGGAGGGTGAAGAGAGTGCTGGGAATGTACAGGGCATGTGTTGGTGATGGGGCTTGGAGGGATGTTGGTCGAAGAATTAGGAACAATGCATGGAAGTGGAAAGATGACCGTGGACACATACTGACACTCAATTTCATGCATAAGAGAGTGAGAAAATTATCTTTTGTGGGTAAGAGTGTCAGGGATAGGAAAAAATCACCAAGCGAAGTGATGAATAATTTGGCAAAAACGCTGAAGGAATTTAAATTTAAAATTCGTTAATCGCAAAAGTAGATCGAGAAAGAATTTAACACACAAATTATATAAGACTAGTGTAAGCTCGTGTCCGTTGTTTGAGCATCGTCACTGGTCAGGAATACTTCCAGTTTTTAGGGTCAAAGATTATGACAGGTTGATCTGATGTGATTAAATACGAGCTTGATCTGTATTTCATCCTTAGGGTGAATAAAATCTCTCGAGCTTGAAGAACTCGGAGTAATAACAGACGTAGGTCTTAAACAAGGACAGCGACGATCGCGCTCTCGTCTAATTGTTTCAAAGGTCGTTGACTCGAGCTTGCTTAAATACAAACTTGACTTGTATTTGACGCTTTAAGTTCACTCTGCAAAATTTAAAGAATTCCTGTTTGCTTCGGAAGCATCATGTTTTCTTTTTATTGAGGCTGATCATTCATTATGTAATCTTTGGTCATAGTGTCTGTAACGGCCAGAAAACACATTTCAGATTATTAAACACTCGAGCAACTCTGAAGAAATGAATTGGCAGAATACTCGATTCGGTAACATATTTGGTCTGATGTTAATTTTAAGTAACCTACTAACTCCCGTACACCGAACATGAACAAAGACCATCAACGAAAGTGGTCAGTAAAATACATAAAAAGAAAATAAACCATAATGTATAAACTTTGGTCAAGCTAAAGTTTAATTAAATTGAAATTTACCGTAGGCCGGAATGACAGTTAGCATTAATGGTTACTACAGAGAACATTATTAATTTAAGTTTTTTGAAGTTTTTTTTTCTATTGCTTTCATTAGCACCGTCTTACTGAAAAGCAGTCCCACGTTTTTTTAGCCGTAAAGTTTATCGATATTTTTTAGTTACCAAAAGCAAACTTAATGAATGTACTATGGCAATTAATTTGGTAGTAGCTGCTTAGCTATTAAATTGCGGACATAACCTCGAATGTTTCTAATGATATTTCTGGTCGCTGTTGATTTGCGAGCGAAGGCTGACACGTGACACCGTTCTCCAGCCAATAGCTATCGAGATGAGTGAGTGAGTGAGCTTAGGAAATTATATAGTAGATAAGTAAAAAATAAAATAAGGAAGTGGTAATTAGATGACCAAAGGAATTGCTACTGCAGCGTGTGCTCCATTTCGATTAATTTAAATTCAAGTAGTTTTAGCGTAAATCTCGTTTAGCGAAACACACTTTGTGAAGTTGCTGATTCTAGCAGGCTAAGTTGAAATTGTACAGCCAAAAACATAAAGAAGTGCGAGCATTGAGTTGTTTTTATAGTTGTACGATGACGGAAGATAAAGGGGTTGTAAATTAAGTTTAAGTATGACATTTCTGTTGTGTTCTGCATAAGACTTTCCAGGCGACCAAGACCACTAAAACATTTCAATGCGGTAATTGTCACTGCCTTAGTCTAACAATAACTAGGAAGAATAAGTAAGTTCTAGAGTTACAGCGGCAATGTTCCTATCTGTGCCGTCGTATGAGATAGAACCAGTGCGCGAAATCTTTTAAGACGGACAATAGGGACTTTTATCAGTCTCTGCAGCGGAATAACTGCAGAGAAATGACTCCATACACATTACATATAACCCTAATTCTCATTAACCACATACTGTTACATGTAAAACTTTCAATTTTTAGTAATTTAATACTCTTTATATGGGGATACTTCGGGCGAAATTTGATGCATTTACCAAAACACTTTCAATTATCGTCAGGACATTTCGTTTTCTGTGCTCTGTAGTGCCAATGGTCATGGAATTGCCCCTAATAACGCCTGGATAGGGACACGGTATCGAATAAAAGTATCGATACTGTACTCATGAGTAGTATCGCAAAGAAAATGTATCGCATTCACTAAAGAATCGATACCTAGACGTATCGAAAGAAAAGTATCGATAACATTATTATTATTATTATTATTTTAAATCAGTCATTGGTAATTGAGATTTTCTTTTTTATTTTAAGGATAAAAACCTACACCTGCTCGTAAACTTAAAATTTCAATCCCTTTTTTAAAACTTTTTAGCTGAATCGGCCAATATTTTTTTATGATGATGGAATTTGCATAAGTAAGTCATGTTCATTGTAGTAGTCCTCTACGTGAAAAATGTATCATAAATTAAAACAAGGTTAAACTTAATCATACTCAATTTTTATTTCAGTTATTAATCAAATTAACATCAAAATGCCATGATTCATTGAGTTGTGGTAGCACGTAACTATAATATATACTAAACTCCCACTCTTCCTCTGGAAAGTCATTTAAAAACAATGTTTATCCAATCGTTTTTATAATAACATGTTTCTTGTCCTGTAGTGTCTGCCTTTAGAAAGACAGGGTATGACGTTGCTGGAACTGTGAGTTATTCATGAGCTAACCTAAACAAGTGAGGGAATACTACTTTCACACCTTCCCATTGCTCCAAAAGTGTGAGTCGACAATGGAGACACTGGTGTTACCAAATAAAGGCCCACTTCATCCTTTTCATTAGCCAAAGTAGACTGTAAAAAGGGGAACCTGATGTTTGATTTTTGTTTTGTTATGCTAAGGTCTTGTGATGATTCCAAAAATAATATGCTGATATTGTGTCAATAGATGAATCACTATCTGGATCACTGGAGGAGGTGACACTGTTTACTGATGCTAAACACTTTATAACAGATATTGCCTTGGCTCAAGCTGTGGCATCATGGAAGTGAATGTTTTTAATCTAGGATCTAGCAAGCGATTAAATGATATTCTTCAATATGTTCAAATCCGTTCTTAACGCACGATCCACACAAACCAAACAAGTGACATCGTTGATAACCTAACCCCCCAGTTTCGAGTCGAGAGTGCGAGACGCCTTCCTCTCTTTTTAAAATAAAGACTCGAGAAATGTTGAAAATAAATTCTCATATCATTCTCAAGTTCTAAAAACGACAATACTACCATCATGAAAAGAAATATCGATTCTCGTATTGAGGTGAACCTATTCTTGTCCTCGGGTCCATACATCATACAGCCATGTCTGTTGAATTACACTTTCAATTTATCTTTGAGTGGCTTTGTAGTACTGCCACTAATTTTTCAATCATAGTTCTGGCATCGATACCTGGCTTAAAGTACTGATACCAGTAAAAGTAGCGTACGAAAAGTATCGAGTACCAAATGACTCATCGGAAGACCACAGAGAAAATATTCAGCCGTACGTAAACGCGAATGTGTTGCCGCTGGAGGGCGCTGACCTCCAATCACGTTCCACTAATGCTCGACTGGATTCATGTCTGATGATCATTTGCTTGAACTGTCCAGAATGTTCTTGGAACCAGTTGGGAACAATTTTGGCTAGGTGGCAGGGTGCACTGGTATTGTTTGTGAGACATGAAGGCCACGAACGACTGCAACTATCCAAGCATCTGGACATAAGTTTTCCTCACAGTCCAGTAGTGGATCAAATGATTGCTTTCGATCAGGGATACAGGGAACGGCGCATTATAATATCTGTGATAGAAGCCCAAACATGGAACCAAGCAGTTTTAAGTAGTAGGCGCATTTGTCTACTCTTGCCTTGAGTGCCGCATTTAATGCTGAAGCTTTTTAATCTTCTCTCCTTATCTACACATGAATGAAACAATAAACTGATTTAACAAAGCTACAAACTATACGACATTTTAGTGGGCAGAGAGAAGAATAAGATTAATGGAGCAAATTTTTTATTTTTTCTCTCTCAAACACAAAAATGAGACATTGCTATATTAAGACATTCAGTTCCACTGAGCTCAGATATGAAATACGAGTACTTAGACTGACTGTAACACACTGTTCGAAATATTACTGCAACACAGATTCCGCTTCATTACACTCCCGTCAACTTTACTAAGTTTGTGTAGAATAAAGTTTTTTTCTGCTTATGTCTTTACGATTCGTCGACGTCGAGATCATTATATGTGGCACTGGCGACAAGGTACAGGAAAGAATTCGGCCATGACCTTTTGAAGGAAGCATCCCGACATGGTGATTAGGGTAAACCAAGAAGGAAAACCCAAATCTGGATGCCCGGACGGCGATTCAAACCCGCACCATCCCGAATGCAAGGCCAGAGATATACCGCTTTGAAATAGGAAAGGGATCATTATTTCATTGTAATAATGTGGAATTGGTCCCTATATGGATGGTAGTTTTGTTTTGTGTATCACGGAAAGACTGTTTAGAATGGGTGTTCGTCATTTTTAAGTGTACTTCATTAACTTCAGTGACTAACTTTTTTATTACACTACATTAATACTACCGTATTTATGTGTGCTTTAGACTTGTTTACATTGCTTATTTTATTATTATTAATTTCAATTGCGATAGAGCTAACGCAATGTGGCAATTCCCCATGTCATCTAACTATCCATTTTTATTATATATATATATATATATATTATGATTGAAGTGTAAATTCCTCCCCCAGAAGGAGAAGGACCGGGGCCACCAGTAGGCGCGAAGCCTCCCCGAAGAGGCATTTGGTCCCCCTAAAAGTGCGAGGCCCGTAGCATTTGCTACCTCTTGCTACATGGTTAATCCGGTACTGTTTCCATTACACGACGAGTTCTGGGAAAGAATTCAGAATACTGAAATAACATGTTTGTTAATTCTGTTAGTTTGAGCGAAATGTTAGTATTACTTCCTGTTTCCGGATTTTTGTATTTTTGAGATTATAAACGGATGTAAACGCGTCCATAAAGTACGTATCTCCACTTTGGCCTCCTGTGAACCCCTGCCCCACCCTCCCCCAAGTAGCCTGATGTTGCTTTTGCCAACACCCTGACTTTTTATTTTTTATCCCCCCAGAAATCAACCCCAAGTAACTCATGATCCTGATCTATTAACACCAGTGAGCTGTGGTAATTTTTACTAACTAGTATGCAAACTCCTCCACCAATTGATCCTCTGTCTCTGCGGTACACTCTGCAACCATCGGGAAAACCCTCATTGACTAGTACTTCTTCTTTTAACCAAGACTCTACCCCTCGTGGTTCATTTATCTCTATTAATAGATTATAAATCAAAATTCCGTCTGGAGACAACTGTTGATGTTACTATTTTCTTTATTTCCATACGCGTTTCGCCCTTATGGTGTGGGGCATCGTCAGTGGCTGTGAATTTGTTAAGTTTGTAAATTCTATTATACCTCTACAGTCCACCAGTAATACCCTTATTTCTGGCTTTATATTTTCGGTATCAACCTCCTCCTTTCCAGTTGTACCCCAGTCAATTATTGTTCCAGCAATTTCATCTATTTCTTTAACATCTGTGATTTTTCCTTCAGGTACCAGTAAACCTACTGATGTTAGTTTTCTCTTTGGTTAGAGCAAAGCTGACCCATGGGAATATTTCGCACAGTATCGCGTCAGTCATCGAATGGTAATATAATAATGTGAAAATAAGTAAATTCAAGTCTATTTATTTTGAAGAGTGTTAATAAATATCACTTTTATTATAAATAGTTGTCATTAAACACTACATGCTTAATTTTAAAACATTCAAAAAATACGCATTTAAAAATACAGTATATATTGAGTTCGTCAGATTTTTCGAACTTCTTTACTTTACAAAACTTCCTTAAAAGCAATATTAGCAGTTACAATGTTATCATCGTTTACTTTTTGACCGTATGAGTCTTTAACACAAACAAAAATGTTATTGAATCTACGAACTCGAGAAAAAGCCATGTACAGGTATCCATATAATAAAGAGGTTGTGGTAAATACACTCCTGCGCTTTGAAGCGTCTGATCTTGTGCTTTATTAATGCTCATAGCGAAGGTTTCTTTAATTGGGAATTGTTTTCATATAATTTGGGAAGACAAAGTTGGATCAGAAGGTGTGAGATTAATGCGTGGTATAAACATAGTTTTATCGGAGTGAATGGATTTCGCATTGATGACTTACTCGCCTAAGTGAACTACCACTAATCTTGCGCCATTAATTAATCCCTAATTAGCATTTAAATTTATATTTAACATAATAATAGGATTTTTTTTAAAAAGCAATTTATGAGGTGGTAAACAGGACGATCTCGGAAATGGCTCTAGCGATTTGGATGAAATTTCATATGTATGATTTTACAACAAGGAACTGTGCACTTCAAAAAGCGTAGGAAGGCTCCAAGAAAAATGTTCAACTTTAATCAAGCTTCACGCTAAACTTGCAAATTGAACAGAAATCGAAAGATGCCGAGCGAAGATCGGTCACCCAGGTATTATTATTTATAAAGTCACGTCGAAGGAAATTCGACCTTCGTGGTGCTCATCTGAGGATGCCGTTGGAAGAGGCTATGTCCAATATTTTCCGATGATTCCAACTCCTCAGTCACGTTTATTTAGAAGCACAAGACGAGCATTTCTCTTTCTGTCTGGACTCGATGCGGTTACCCTGAGAAATACAGAGGATGTTAACTGAAGAAGTTGCCAGGACACTGTGACGAAATCGTGAACATTACATACGTTTTGTAAGTTGGTAATGTGATCGCAGATTTACTTATAATGTCTTTGGAGCTGTGCAGTGGGCTAGCGCGCAGTGATACAGTACAATTGAGTACGGTACAGTCGACGGAGCCTAGCGGGTCGTGGCCGCGAGTGTATGTTCCGTGTGTACGCTTTAATAATTCGCCATCGCGGTATTACCGATGTTCCGATGAACAGAGTATGATATGGGCAATGCAGAAGTATTTTGTAGATTGTGTGTTGTTTCTAAGTGACATGGTTTGCTTTGGACTGATTTGTGCTGAACTGATACGGTACTGCGCAGCGTCTGTTGCTTAGTTAATAATAACGGGGCTACTACTCACTATTTACAACCTTATTTATACTCGGAACTGCATTCTTTCGTGACGAAGATTAGTTTTAGTGTCTGGTGGCTTGCTTTTGGATTGTGTAACTTAAGAGTAATAAAACTTCTTTAACTGTGAATGCTGGCACGTGTGTATGTGTTTCAATTCGCCTCTTGCATGTGCCCTTTGACTGTGAGTTATTTAATTATCCAAACAGCAACGCTTACCATGCTGACGACCGGACGGCAATCGAACACTTTAGTAAAGGTAATAAGTTATAAGTAAAAGAACTAAACATTGTGTCAAGTAAAATAGCTCCACAACTGTGAGGTCGTACATTTAATTTAAAAGCCACCAACTGGAAGCGTGCTTATATCCTTACAACACGCTAAAGAGATTTTACTAACGTGCCCATTGTTTACATATGTGACGTTCCTACCCGTCCGGCTAATTAATTTCCGGCTATTTTTTTTTTTCCTTGGCTGTTAGCCTTGGGCTAATTACGCCATAAACATAGGGTTGTTATTTATTTGACTTATATACAAATTTTGGTATTATCTACATATTTGCATATGGTATTGACAACTTTGGTGCAAGGAGTTGCTAAGTTGATCATTAGAGATATTATATCAGTAATTTTTATCTGTTTTTCAATCAGCTCCTTTCTCATGTCTCTGTAAGTTTTGCATCTAAGTAAGACGTGATATATATCTTCCAGTTCACCACATGTATCACAATTTGGCGACTCTACAATGTTCATGATATGCTTCTTATCCTTTAAAAGGGAGTGTCCTGTACGTAACCTGTTGAATAATGTAATCTTCCTTCTGCTCAGTTCTTTGGTCTCGTACCATGGCGTTCTTTCGATTCTGTTGCAAATGGCCCGATGCCACAATCCCTTGGAATCCTTGTTGGTTTGCCATTTCATTTCCCATTCTTTCAGTGTTATGTTCCCGCGCAGTGTGTCTAAGGTCAGTGAACGGTATTGCGACGTCCTCCTTTTGTGCTGCAACTAATTGTTCTTTGGCTGCCT
Source organism: Vandiemenella viatica (assembly GCA_031002005.1). Lineage (NCBI taxonomy): Eukaryota > Metazoa > Arthropoda > Insecta > Orthoptera > Morabidae > Vandiemenella > Vandiemenella viatica. Next base: position 17,452,145 of record CM061920.1, on the reverse strand, counting down.
TATCGGCTCTTTCATTTCCCTGTATACCCACGTGGCTTGGTACCCATTGTAATTGTAGGTCTATCCCTTTAGCTATTGTCTTCGTTATTTCTCTAGCCACTTGATAGGCTATGTAGTTTTTTCCATTGCCTTTAGGGATTGCTAAGATTGCCTGCAAGGCGCTTCTCGAGTCTGAACAGATTACTGCTTTCTTTTTCTCTGTACTTTGAACATATTGTATTCCTTTTAGAATGGCGAAAAGTTCTGCAGAAAAGGTCGAGAATTGATTCGGCAATCGAAACGCTTCTACGACGTCGCTTCTAGGTTCCACATATGCAGCTGCACATGCCTCTTCCCCCGCCTTGGATCCGTCCGTGAAGATTTGACACCAGTCTTTCCACTTTGTATTGATTGTTTCAATCGTCATTTGTTTCGCTTCTTCCTGATTCCAGTATTTTCTTTCGAGCTGCTCTGATGTGATGTACAGGTACACATGTGAAGCTAAATCCACTTTTTGCCAAGGTTGCTTTTCCGAGTAATGGTCGTTGTTTTCTGCCGTATGGATATTCCACTTACTAGTTAGCTGTCTGTATGTTACTAGTCTTGGCATTCTGTGATGGTCTGGAGGTTTGCTTCGAATCTCGTGGGCTAATATCTGTACTTTCCTCAACAGTGGGTGTTCTTTTTTGGAGCTTACCCTTAACCAGAAGTTCATCCCTATTTTCTTTCTGCGTATATGTAGCGGCGGGGTTATTGTCTCTGCTTCCATTGCCGCTATTGGAGTGGTCTTAATGAAGCCTCCTATTATCCTCAGTACCGCTGCCTGCAGTGAATCAAGTTTCGCCTGTAGGGTTTTGCAAGCATTATCGTACAGAAAGCTTCCATAGTCCAGTCTGCTTCTAACTACGCTGTAGTACACATTGCGCAATGGGCGAGGATCCGCTCTCCAGTTCATTGAAGCAACTACTTTCATTGTATTGATCCGCGTTAGAGATGACGCTCTCAGATCCATTATGTGTTTTCTCCACGTAAACTTTGAGTCTAGCCATATTCCAAGAAATTTGATTTCCTTCACCAGCTCCATCCCAATACCGTTTAGAGTTATTTTAAGCTCATTTTCTTGATAATGTCTATGAGTAAATATACGTATTTTACTTTTTTGTATTGTCATGTCTAATCCTTTCTCTCTTAGCTTTTCAAGGATTGCTGTAACTGCGGCTTGTAGTATAACTCTTGCCTTTTCTTTGTCGGGATGGGAGACATATATCACAAAATCGTCCGCATACTGAAGGAAGGTCACCATTCCTGGTAGCTCGGTGAACAGCTTAGCCGAGTATATATTGAAGAGGGTCGGACTCATTGGGTCACCCTGTGGAATTCCCTGGTAGACGTATCGTTCAAATCTCTTTCCTTCTGCTGTGTGTATTATATTCACTCTGTGACCCAGGTAATTGCAGCACCAAGATATGAGTTTATTATGTAGCTTCATCTCTTCCATGGCTTCCTGTAATATATTGATCTGTATGTTATTGTATGCGTCTTTTATGTCCAGGAACGCAGCTAGGAGATAGTTATTTCTGACAAAATTTAATTGGATGTCCGTAACTACGGTGCTAATGACATCCATTGTGCTGCACCCCTTCCGAAATCCCATGGTGCGGTGATCGAGGTTTCGATGGTGCTCTACATGCCATTCCATCCTGTTCTTTATCATTGTGCTCATTAATTTGGCCATGCACGGGATTAGTGATATAGGCCGATATGCCGATGCATCATTCTTGTCCCTATTGGGTTTCGGCACTGGGACAATTACTACATTTCTCCATTGTTCCGGCACGTAAGATCTGTTTATCATTTCGTTGAATAGGTTCAGTATTTTATGTTTGGCATTTTGTGGCATGTTGTCTATCATTGAATAAGTGATACTATCCATTCCTGGAGCTGTATCCCTCATTTTAAAGGCACTTTCAAGCTAAGACATGCTGAAGAATTCGTTATTTGAGATGTTGTAATTTTCTTTAGGGTGCTGCTGAGCATTCCATACCGTATTCCCGGGAACAAATGCAGGTGCCGTTAATTCTAGAAATTGTTCCGCCAGCTTGTCGTCTGTGTAGATGATGCTTTGGGAAGATCTCTTGCCGTTGAACCATCGTAGCTTCTTCCACATTTCTTGCGTCGAAGTGCCATATTTGATGCTGGAGCAGAAGGTTTTCCATCCTTCTCTTTTGGTTTTTCTGATAGTGTTTCTGGCCTCTGCTGTTGTTTGTCTAAGTATCCTAAAATTCTGGAATGTCGAGTCTTTTCTATACATTTTGGTTGCAAGGCGTCGTCTCGCTACTGCTCTAGCGCATTCACTGGTCCACCAGGGTTTTCTATTAATCTTGCTTTCCTCGTTTACTTTATATTCCGGGATGCATTCTTCTGCCGTTTCAATTATTATCTCTTCCAATTCATTGTATCGTTGTTGAAGGTTGCCTGTGTTTGAGCTTAAGTGCTCTATTCTTGTACTGATTCTTTCTTGGTATAAGTTCCAGTTAGCTCTACTGCAGTTCCAGCGCCTCTTTGATGTGCTTAACTTCGTTTTCGCCACGGAATCCAACGTGATTTTCAGTATCAGATGATCACTGCCTAGTGAGTCCTGTAGCATCTCCCATTTAGTCCTGGTCCTCAGGCATGCCGCAATTAGTGAGATGTCGGGTGACGAGTTCCTTTGGAATGGCGTCCCTAGTCGCGTTCCGTGCTTGTTGTTCAGCACGGTAAGTGAGGACGAGGTTATCGCCGACGCCAGTTCTTCCCCTTGCTGATCCCGCTGTGTTTCCTGCCACATCGGGTGGTGCGCGTTAAAATCCCCTCCCACGAAGCTTTTGGGTGGTATCTGATCAAATAGAGCTTCCCAGTCCTCTTCCTTCATGTTAACTTGAGGAGGTTTTTAAACAACAGTAACATTTTCTATCGGATCTTTGTGTTTCAGGTCGACGGATAGCACTTCTAAATTAGCAGACGGCTCTACTATGTCTCTGATGTTGCTATTCACATCTTTTCTGACTAGTATGGCTACTCCTCCGAATCCGTCACCCCTATCTTTCCTATAGATGTTGTAGTTTTTATGCTTTATGTTAATATTATCATATAGCCAAGTTTCGGTGATCAATAGGGCGTGGGGAGCATGTTCCTCAATAACTCTCTGTAATTCATTCCATTTGGGTATCAGGCTTCTGGCATTGCATTGTAGAATTATAAGTTTAACCCTTTTATCCATTATTATCTGCAGCATCGCCTATCTCCATTGTGTTTTCACTGTCTCCCATTTGCTTTATTTCTTGCATGACCATCTTAGTGGATTCTTCCTGAATTTTTTCTATCACTTCCTTGGGGATGTTTCAATTTAATTGTTGCATAATGACTTTGGTCACAATTTTCACAATGATGCTAATGCTTTCGACATTCGTTTCCCTGTTTTCATGCTCCGCCATCTGATCTGTACTTGTTTCTCTTACCGAGCGTGGCGGTGTAACGGATAGCGTTCTCGCCTCGCATTCGGGAGGACGGCGGTTCGATCCCCGTCCGGGCATCCAGATTTGGGTTTTCCATGGTTTCCCAAATCACTCCAGGCAAATGCCGGGATGCTTCCTTCAAAAGGCCATGGCCGAATTCCTTCCCATTCCTTGCCCCCATCCTTGCCCCCCATCCTTTCCCGTCTCTAAAGACCTCGATGTTGAGAGACGTAAATACATTAAAAAAAAAAAAAAAATAAAATTGTTTCTCTTCTTACCGCAGGTAATCTTCTTTCATGTATCTCCTTATCTTGGTTGGTCTTTTCTCCCATTGCAGCTGCACTAAAGGTTTTGGACTGTATGGGGGGAAATTCTTTTGGGTTGTGTTCATATCCTGCCCTGGCTGGTGTTTTACTGCCAAGTGCCTGTGTCTGCTTTCGCTCCTCTTCTCGTTTCCTTATTGGACATGCTCTGTCGTTTGCTTTGTGGTCTCCACCACAATTCGCGCACTTAACTTCTTCCTTGTTACAGCAGGTTGCATTGTGCTCCTCCCCGCATTTAGTGCACCTTTCTTTCCCTCTACAGTTGGAGGAGATGTGACCAAATCTTTGGCATTTAAAGCACTGCGTCACTGGATACACGTATGGAGTAACCTTGAATCTGAGATAGTAGATTTCTACTTCTTCCGGAAGAAACTGGCTTTCAAACGTGAGTAGAACCGTTTGTAATGGTTTTCTTTCTATTTTTCCGTCCAAATGTATACTTTTCATGAATCTTCTTACGCCTACTATGAGAGCGGAAGCTTTAACGTTTCTTATCAGCTCTTCCTCATTCAAGTCTGTAGGGATGTACTTGATTACACCTTTGCACTCTACCCTGCTTGCAGGGATATAAGCCTTTAGTCTTAGTGACTGTAAGAAGACATCATTTCCAACGAAGTTGTTTGCCGCCTCTGCTTTAGTAAATTCCAGCATCATCCGGTTTTTTCCCTGTTGGTTGATCCGCTGAAGGCCATTAATCTTGTTATAGAGTATTTTGCCTAGTTGTATAGGGTGAGGCAGTTGGCTGTTCATCTCTGGTTCGATTGATACTAGATATGGTCCCTGTGAGTGCAACGTTTCAGTGGTGCTGTGTTATTTTCCTTTTGTCCTTCTTGACTTGGTCGTGTTGGGTTCAGTTGGTCATTTGTTGATCTGCTCGCAGTCTCTGTGACGTGATATGTCAGCTGCTGCGAGGGTGTTGTCTGCTTTATAGTTTGATCCTTGTTCAACTTAGGCACTATTTCTGTTGTATCGAAATCTTCTTTGTTGCTTATAGGTATACTTCTTTTCCCGGTAGCTCTTCTTTTCTTTCTAAGATTGTATTTAACTTCTTCTTCGCTGTCCTCATTGTGTTCTTCTATTTTCTTTTTTGTTGTCTCTGACATGTCTTGTTCTGCTTGATAAATGAATGGTTCATTCCTCTCCTCTGCTGCTTTGGCAGTAGCACCGCCACTCACTTCCGCCATCCTGCCTCCTTCACGAACTTTAAAGTTTCGGATAGATTGATGTGTATCCGAGGTACACTCGCTTCCTTCGAGTTAATTTAACAGATACTTTGTATTCTAATGCTATGTCCACTACGTCTGGTTTTTCACTAATATACACACTCGGCGCAAATGCCACACACTGTTGTAGTCCCGCTTCACTAACAACCACACACGTAAACAGGAAAAGCTCACTCTCGGCTGTACACTAGTTCCGCATGCGCTCGTAGCTGAAGCTAAACTGAGACTGCGGCTATTTTATTAATTATTTAGTATCGGACCTCTTAGCCGAAGATTGACTTGCATTCATTTCATCATTATCACCTGGTGACGGGGTCGGGGGGATACAGTCACAAAGAAATAAAGTCTGTGGATAATTATGAATCTCACAAAATTAAATTTGTAGTCTGATCATTCACATTCATACATATGTCTATAATTGAAATAGGAACACGATTAGACAAGTCCATACAGTTCTCCTAATATTCAAAGCATGGAAATCAACCACTTTCCCTTAAGAGTTCTATGTTTCTTACTCCATAAATTGTAGCGAGAGTGAGCCTTCAGTACAGAAAGAGAGAAAATTTGTCTTACATCATACTGGCAGGCCGGCGGCGCAGACAGTCATCACTTCGATCACATCGCCAACTGAGCACAGACCGAACAACACATCTAGCAGAACTGACCAAGACTGAGAGCCTATGGTTGTATATATATATATATATATACATATATATATATATATATATATCTTTCATTCCCTCTACTGAGGGCAGATGGTGGGCCGGTGTAGAACGTGAGTTCTTTTCATAAGGTTTACATTTTATTTTGATTTTCTTTATTTGAAACATTTTGACACAACTAACTTAAAACTAAAAACTAAAATTCTTAATTTGGGGTTACAAGTTATTTACAAATTCTTACAATTAATCTACTTATTTTATATTTTGTTTAGTATTTTCTAATATTTACATTTCTGTTTTATCTAATATTTACATCTATTATTTGGCATCAGGCAGGTTTTGAGGTTTCATCTTTAATTAGTTATTATCCGCATAGGCCCATTGTGAGGGCTTATATAACACCCACCTAACGGGATTCGGGTGAGCGCATCTTCTTCTGGGGGGGAGTACTACCAACATTGGATTCTTACTTCCCCGTTGGTGGGAGGATCATCTCTGCCAAATGGGAGGGAACACAGAGTTTCACCGATCCTACCCCACCCGAGGGGTAAGTTTTGTTTTTGTGGGATGGCTACTGTACAATCCTTATTCCCGCCAAACTCTGGGCGGAAGCAAGGTGTCCGAATTTTTTCCTACATGGCTTAGCCGCCATGACAGTATCTGGAGCCACTTGAAAATCTTAGAATAAAAAAGAAGCTCTTCGCCTCACTCTCGCTAACTAATTGGAATTACTTAATCCTATCCTTATCCTAATTAAATACTACTTCTTAAAGTTCCTAATTATGGCTCCAAATGTCTTGTGACATCACACATACCAACGCGTATTTAGGATCCCGGGAACAGTGGTGAAGAGCAACCTTGTCTGGAGGGAGGAGTGTTCGGAATAGCGAGTGGCGACGGGAGGGCGCCGTAATGTATGCTGCAGGGCTGGCCCTCCTGATAAGGACTGAGCGCGCCAAATTAAACATTCCTGGACCCGTGCAGGAGACACGCAGACGAATGTGTGAGACAGACAGCCGCAGGTGCTGGGAATACACGCCAACCCCCAACACACTTCTGAATCACGCGGTACACAACAATACAATTCCGTGTGGTCGTAATGACCTGGTGACAGGGTTTCTATTGGTTGCGCAATCCGACCATGTCGTTGTCGCTTGAACCTAACCCAGTAATCCTACCGGGTATAGGGGACCTACAGCTTAACGTGGAATCCGAACCACCGAAGCGTTCTGGCGTACTTCACATTACATAGCAAGCTATGCCAGAGGTGAAGGTCGGTTTAAGGGCCCATGAAAATTCCCGCCGAGACAAGGATCCTAACTGGGGACCTTTCGATCTCCAGTCAAGCGCCATAATAACCACTGAGCAAACAGATCGCTCAAACCATGCGGTGAGAAGTTCTCAGCTCAGCACAGAGATAACATTGATAAGCATGTATATTTTTCCTGTTACTGCACCTTACGCAATAACGATCGTGAAATAGTTTCCCCGCTACAGTCTTCTTTAAATGACGTATTTTGCTCTCTGTGCACCTAATAAACAGAGTCTTTTCGGCTTTTACTCGTATCTTCATTCTGTATGGACGCATCCAACTTGACCTTTTCTACCTGCTACACAATGTTGCATCATTTTAATCGTACTATAGACAATGCAAATTTTTAATTAAATTATCGAGCGTGGTGCGTGAGCGGTTAACGCTTTGGCCTCGCATTCGTGAGGACGCCGGTTCGAATCCCCGTCCGGGCTTCCATATTTGGGTTTTCCATGGTTTTCCCAAATCACTCCAGGCGAATGCCGGAATGCTTCCTTAAAAAGATGGCCAAATTCCTTCCGTTCGTTGCCCCCAGTCCTTTCCCACCTTTAATGACCTCGGCGTAAAGCCATAACTAAAAAGAAAAAAGGACAGGTGGACAGATAAAGTACGAAATAAATGAGTTTAGAAAATGATGTGTGAGGAAAGAAGTTTGTGGAAGAGGCTTACAGGAAGAAGAGACAGGCTGGTAGGTCATATTTTGAGACATGCAGGATTGGTTAATTTGTTAGTGGAGGGAACAGTCGAAGGTAAGAACTGTAGAAGAAGACAGAGATTAGAATATATGAAGCAGATAATTGAGAACGTGAGTTGTAAGGGGAATGTTGAGATGAAAAGGTTAGCACAGGATAGGAATGGTGGAGGATTGCATCAAACGAACCGAGAGACTGATAACAGCAGTAATAATAAAAATAATAATTTTAAATATGTAATTTAATTAATTTTAATTCCCAGCTAGACTTCTTGTTCTGATTCTGCTGTAGCTGCTGACAGTGCTCTCCAGTTGTATTCCTGTTATGGAACATGTGATCTGCAAACAATCTAACTTCTGATTTTAACCAATCAACATTATAATAGTGAATAACAATGGTCCCAGTACACTACCGTGTGACACTCCCATATTTATTGCCAACTCTTGTGATGCTGTATTTTCCACCTTACCTCTTTGCATTCCACCTTACCCACAAACAACGTAATTTATTACTATAAGCAACAACGGAGTCCTTAACAAATGTAACGAATAACAGTGGTCCAAATACCCCTACCTTCTTTTTTTCTATCTTTCCTTTAAGAAGTACTGTACCCAGGAAGAAACATTTTGGTTCAGATTTACGATTTTAACTTTATTCGCCACCATTCTGTGACTCACTTTGTTAAATTGCGTTTCAGCCGGGAGAGGATGAGGGCAAGGTACAGGAAGGAATTCAGCCATGTCCTTTTGAAGGGACCATCCTGCCATTCGCCTGGAACCATGGAAAAGCGAATTCTGGATTGCCCGACGGTGTTTTGAAGCAGTGTCCTCCAGAATTCCAGACCCTAGCGTTACCGCTCAGCAACCAGGTTCGGTGAGAGAATTGGAGGAATTCAGTTTCTCACAACCATATTCAGCTACCTTGTCAGATTCATCTGGAATCGGCCATTAAATGAGGTTCATACGAATAATGTCTCCTAACTGCTTTCCCTGTTCACAGATGGGATTAAACAACCAGTTGTGTATCTGTTCGGCTATTTTCTTCTCAAACCTACTTGAGCGAGGGGGTACCCAAAAAAAAGACGGAATTATTATTTCAAAGCTATATATTTTTAAATTTTATTTACAAAACAACCTTATCCCCTTCAAAATACTTTCCGTTACAACTAATACATTTGTCCCACCGGTGCTTCCATTGTTCGAAACATTTTACAGAAAATGTAGTCGTCTTTGGAAATGGCTCCCTCATTTTTTTTTTTTTCTTGGCCACTTCAATGTTGTCAAATCGGTGGTCTCTCATGCCCCTTTTCATGCGTGGAAACAAGAAAAAGTTGCACGGAGCCAGGTCAGGCGAATAAGGTGCGTGGGACAGCGGAACCATGCCATTTTTAGCCAAAAACTGCCTAACAGAGACAGCTGTGTGTGGAGGTGCAATATCGTGGTGGAAGAACCAGTCTCCTGACTTCCGTTAAAATTCGCTGAACCGAGCTCCAGGATAACCCACTAATCTCTGACAGTTGATCAATTTTGTCTGTCGACGGTCTGAGAGCACAAGCTCTCGAATTTTTTCAACATTTTGTCGATTCGGGCAGTTGATGGACGTTCAGAACGAGGCTTATCATCAATCGACATGTCGCCATTTTTAAACCGAACGAACCACTTGTACACTTGAGTCTTTCACATAGCGTCATGTTTGTAAGCTGTTTTCAACATAAAAACAGTTTCAACAGTATTTTTACTAAGTAGAAAACAAAATTTCACAGCTGCACGTTGTTCACTTAAACTTGCCATCGTCATAAACGAACCTACAAGAAAACAGCGCTAGCAAAAACAATCACTGCAGATTAACAGCATAGGCCAAGTCGATAACACAAGTGGCACTGAACTGACAATGAGTTGCGCTATAAACGCCTAGCGGCACAAACGCGTACTACACAAGCTCTTCCCGCGGCAACGCTATTTCCGTTATATTTGGTTAGCCCCTCGTATATACGAGAAGTTTCGTATTCAAGTGATTTACTCCTGAGATAAAATAAAGTTCATCAGATGTCAAAACCAACAACTATGAACGCGGAAAAAAGTATCGGTACTTCTTTGTTTCGAATACTTTTTTTTTTTTTGATTCCGATACTTTTTGTACTTGATATTTATGATACGATACTTTTACTGATATCAGTACTTTATGAGAGATATAGATAGCAAAATTACCATGGAAAAATTAGTGGCACTACTACAAAGCCACTCAAAAAAATGTGGAAATATGATTACAGCAGACACGGCTGTGTGATGTGTGGCCGCCAAGATAACAATAGGTATATCCCAGTTGAAGATCGAGACTTCTTTTTATGATGCTAGCAGTCTCATTTTTGTAACTTGATAATGTTATGAGAACTTAGTTTTGACATTTCTTTAGTTAATAAAGTCCTCTCGGGTGACTAGCGGAGTGAGAAGGATGTTTTCACTCGATATTTCGGCGATCGGAGCTGCGGCGAAGTGCGAAGTGCCGGATGCGACGGAAGGCTGGGATTCGGCACTTCACCTGGAGAGATCGACAGTGACTCCGGTCGCTGAAATGTCGTCTGAAAACACCCTGCTCACTCCGCTAGTCACCCGAGAAGACTATAATAGTTCTGATCACCGAAAGAAACTTCGTTCTTTGTATTTCTATAGTTTTTATTTTAAAAAGAAGGAAGAAGTATCGAAATTTCGACTCGAAAACTTACATTACATTTTGTTATCAACGTAATCGCTTGCATGGTTTCTATGGACGGATTTGAGTACATTGAACTAAATGGCTAGTTGAGTTGAGTTTTCGCTAGTTAACAGGAATGGAATTCTATCAAGAATAGTGTTACCAATACTTAAACTAGCCTTCCACCAGATTCAATTTCTAAAACCACCACAAAACCACTAGCAAAAAGCGGCGTTATTCTCATAACCACTAAATTTTGCACTAAACAAATTGTTCGGTTATTACGAAAGGAAATAGTGATAGGTGTATTGGTAAAACAGTTACCTTTATTATTAAATATTTAATTTCTGTATAAATAATCAGTAAATCAACATGCAATTAGTAAATCAACGAATTATCTACAAATTATTTAATCAACTGCTATTCTGTATTGAATCGTTTTCTTCAGATAAGTCATTTTTGTTGGAACCATAATCGTCAGTTTCAGATTGATACGATTCTTTGATACCAATTTGTTTTATAACGTTTCTGGGTATTTCAGTCATTGCAGTTTTCCTACCAACCTCAAACTGCAGCGTACTCTTAACATTGCAGTTAAAAGAGTCAAGTTCATTCTATTTCTCCGCTTGTTTTTTCATTATTATTATAACATTCATACTTCTAACCAAAAAAAAAAAAAAACAACAATCTGAATTGGAATGCGGCAGTATTTAAAGAGAAATTGCAAATCCCAAATTCCGTAAATCTCCTAATGCATCTTTCAAAAGCAAAACTTCGTAACAATTTTTTTGCATCTTTTGTCTCGTTTCATTCCAGTAAATGAATTTGTTGCTACTGATCATCCAAATTGAATTTATTGATGAACATACGAATACCTTCTTTCATTTTCGAGTGTAACCATCGACTGTTGCTATGACTTCTGCACCTTTATTGAACTGAATCATTATGTGAATTAGATTTTATTTCTTGTGACTAAGTGCTTGTTTAATTTATTATCAACCTTAATCGATAGTTAAGCAATGTACAAGCTCTGTACCAATAAAGTGACAGTTGTCATTGAGCCCTTTAAACGTGAAATAATATAAAAACTCAGTCAACTTCACTGTTTCCTACACAATAAAAGTAAATACTCCTGAAATGAGGTAGAAATATTTTTTGAAACGGCTAAGTGGCTTAGTGGTTGAGTGATCATCTTTTCACTAATTGAAACTGAATTCTACTGAACCACTAGAAAAAACGACTGGCCACTAAATGCAATTTATCTCCACTAAAAGGGGGGGGGGGGGGGAATGGAGGGGCTAGAAACCAACAGGTTTAGTGGAAAATCCACTAAGTTGGCAACACTAATCAAGAACCATATTCCACGTATTTTCTCGCTCGCTCTTCCTGATCTCATTGCTCATTTGGGCCCTTCAGATTGAAGTCATGAAACGAGTAAAAATTCAGTCAGTAATTGAACGGAACAACAGTTGCAGCTTAGTTACACAGAGACGACTAATGGTTCCCCTTCCACGCGGCTGGAGGTGGACTGAGGAGGACCGCGTGGCGTTGAATACACTGCCTGCAGGCTGGCCTATCAGTCACCCGCAGAGCACCAGTGACGTAGCCACGAGGGGCCAAGGCATTAGTCTGCGACACCGCAACCACCAGTACAGTAGCAGCGGAAGTTTAGCTATAACGTCATTACTAGCGTTATGATCTTTATGACAAGTCGTATTTTTCTCCTGCCTTCTTTCTGAACTGCAATGCTGAGTTAAACACCGATTGATCGTTTCTCACTCTATTTAGATGTATTTTATTATAACATATAAATGCATATTCATACAATTTTTCTAGCTTTGTTGGATTGAAATCCCTAGCAGTATAGCTCTGGCCTTGCTTTAGAGAGGACGCCGGTTCGAATCCCCGTCCTAGCATCCAGATTTGGTTTTTCTATGGTTTACCCAAATCACTCCAGGCGAATGCCGCAATGCTTCCTTCCAAAAGGCCATAGCCGAATTCCTTCCCATTCCTTTCCCTCGGCCCTTTACCGCCTCCAGTGATTTCGGCGTGAAAGAGAAGTAAAACCGCAAGGAAAAATAATTAATGTTTTTGCAGATATACTTCACAAAATACGTTTTTTTTTTTTTTTTTTGTAACTGCTTTACGTCTCTTTTTAACATCGAGGTCTTTAGAGACGGGAAAGGATGGGGGACAAGGATGGGGGCAAGGAATGGGAAGGAATTCGGCCATGGCCTTTTGAAGGAAGCATCCCGGCATTTGCCTGGAGTAATTTGGGGAAACCATGGAAAACCCAAATCTGGATGCCCGGACGGGGATTCGAACCGCCGTCCTCCCGAATGCGAGGCGAGAACGCTAACCGTTACACCGCCCGGCTTGGTCACAAAATACGTGTTTAGGTCATCAGAGCCTCCAGCAAGTCTTAGAGTAACAAAGGGAAGAAACTCGATAATGTCCTTTGGCGAAACCATTGCCGCATTCGCCAGAAATGGTTTCTGAAGAAAAAACCGAAATTTGATAACAGGAGGGAGAAAATCAAATTTGGAGTTGTATATGAGTTTATGGCAACATTTTCCAACTTCATAGGATCAAGTAGGCTGTAGTGGATTGATCAGTTGGCCAGATTAATTGCATACCTTGCATAATTTGAATCGCCACCTTCCAATTCCTTCTGCAAAGCATATATATTAATTTCAGGAAATACAGGTAAAACCATTACTTCTGTTATATGTATTTGAAAACATTCTAAAACTATGGTTTAATTTGAATGCTTGCAGACAGAGGTATATTTATCGGTAATCTTTAACATCTGTCTGTGCAAAATAAAATTCAATGCAATGCCTTGTCTTACAGTTGCGAAATAGCAAACAAACAATTATCTTTAATTGAAGCTAAGAAATTGAAATACATGTACATGAATTTTACAAAAATTTACAAATTATATATGCAACTGAAGCAAAAACTTTCTTATGCATATTGAGAGCGATTCTTGTTTATACAGTGATAACAAGTAAACATCAGACTTGACTGGATTTTACAGGGCGCCAGGGAATTAATTTGTTCAAACAAAGAATAGTTATTGAAAGTTTCCAAACATGGAAGTCTGTCTTCCAATTCAAAAATGGAAACATAAAATATATAAGCACTCGGGTTTTAGACACAACTAGCTCAAAACTTTATGCCCGGCGGCACAAGTACTCTCACTCATTAGACCGTTAAAGGGCTGTCTCAATGATCGCTGGATTAACACTTTAAATAACTATGTGCAAATCTCGCAAAAATCCCGAGGAATTGAAAAGACTGCGGGGCTACAATCCTTATAAACAGCTCACATCCCCACTATCGGTGGCCTTTTGAAGGAACCATCCAGGTATTTACATGAGGTGATTTCAGGGAACCGGGGGAAGCACCAATCTGGATGGCCGGGCGAGGTTTCGAACCCGCGTCCTACCGAATGCGAGGCCAGAACATTACCGCTCACCCACATTGCTCGGTAAGACTTTGGTGCCACCAGTGGTAAGTGATGGTACTCGTTATTTTATCTAAATGTAAGAAATTCGGTTGATTGACTTCTAGTTGATTAATTGTTCCAAGATTGGGAGGAAATAATCCTTTCAGCGCCAAGAGGTCTTGGAGATTCCTGTGCGATTTTCACGATCTTTTCGGACAAGGATATTACTAGGAATGTTAAGGGAGCGTCCATAAACCATGTAGCACGATTTTGGCCCTCTGTGGGGTTACAAAACTTTGGTCAGACCGTTGCTTGAATATGGTAGTATAGTATGGGACCCACATTTTGAGTATCAAATACAGGATTTGGAGAGGGTGCAAGAAAGGCTGCTAGATTTGTTTCTGGATATTACCACAGAGTTTAATCAGTAACAGATATGATAAAAGAGCTGGAATGGGATTCATGGGAAGACAGGAGTAGGGTGAAGAGGGTCATGGGAGTGTACAAGTGGTGATGAGGCATGGAAACATTTTGGTGTAGGTATGAAAAATAATGCATGGAAGGGAAGAGATGATCATGACCACAAGCTGGCATTTGATTTCAGGCACAAGGACGTAGGAAGATTTTCTTTTTTGGGTAAGGGTGTCAGGGATTGGAATAAGTTACCAAGAGAAATAATGAATGATTTACCAATAACGTTGAAAGAATTTAAAACTAAAATTTGCAGGGGCAAATGTAGGTGGGTGCAGGAAAGTGGGAAGATGGGTGTGTGGGGAAATTGCCACAGGAGCGTGTACTCCATCGAAATTTAATTAAATATTATTATTATTACACCTCCTCCTCACCTCCACGTATCTCGATGTGGTGGCTTTTGCCTATACCACCCCTCCCCCCCTCTCCACATAGCACATAGCTTTTTTCTCTTATGATTCCAGAAGACATTTTGTGCTGTTCTCTCTTGTCAGACTATCGTAAATTACATACGGAGATACTTAAACTACAGAAATTATTATCCACAGGCTGTTGTGTGTTCTGTACTTCGTTTTAACTGTGACAAATAATATGAATGAAAAGATGCGTGGCCCTGCTCGGAACCCTCCCCCATAACTTTCCTGCCAACTCGTTCCCTAGACCGAGCCACGTAGTTTAAGGACGATCCATAAGGGCATGTCCTGAAGTGTACACACAAATACCCGATTATGTTTATGGCGTTATATGGATTTTTAATGGCGTCTGAAGCGACGTAGCCATCAGCAGCTCGTGACGGCTGGAATACAGACGCGATGATTTGTATGTGAGTAGGCAGTAGTAATGCAGTGCAGTGCAGTGCAGTTGTCTTAGTGCCGAGTGTGGGTCGGCCAAGGCCTCAGATTAAGCGTCTGTCGAGTGTCTTCCATTTGGCGGCCTGCCAGTGGCCTGATCAACCGGCATACCTGTTTGTTGTCGTAACACCGCCAGCAGAAACGAATCACCCGCTCAGTGATGCCCTCAGACGATAGCGAGAAACGCTGTGGAACACAGCCAAAGTGCTTGCTCACACTCTGTCACGACTGTCTTTGTCGCGAATTCCATTTTTAATTCTATTCTTTCGTGTGGCGATGTTAATTTAATTTAATTGCACCGAGCGTGGTGGGTGAGTGGTCAACGTTCCGGCCTCGCAGCCAGGAGGACGCCGATTCAAATCACCTTCCGCGCATCCAGATTTCTGTTTTCCATGGTTTCCCCAAATCACTCCAGGCGAATGCCGGGATGCTTCCTTCAAAATGACATGGATGAATTCCTTCCCGTTCCTCGTTCCTATCCCATCCCTCCTCTAATTACCTCGACGTCTACAAGGCGTAAAGCAATAAGTAAAAAAAAAATAAAAAAATTGCAATGGATCGTCGAAGAAGAGGTGGTGAATCTCGATTTTCAAGGGTGAAATATCGATTCATAGGATCGATTCAATACTACAAACCGAATTTAAAAAAATGAGCATAATATACTAGAGCCTTACGGTTACTTGACGTGGGTCCTCATTGCGTAGATAACGGTGCTTATATGAAAAGGTTACTAAACCAACTATGGCTACTATCAAGGAACGGTACCGAAGTTCTCCTCTAGGGATTTCGGTGAACCCTGAAAGACGAAATTCGGATAGCCAAAGCGAAACTGATTATAGGAACACCGCAACTGACAGACACCCACACTCGAGTCCAGCTCGGAGTCAGCGACATTCATGCCAAAGATGCTGAGACGAGCCTTCTGTGTAGGCAACTGAATCTCCTGAATGCGCAATACTGGCGGGCAGTAATGATTGCACGGACGCCGGAATCGTGCGTCTACGACCGAACGACCTTGTCGCAACACGGCTTGTTAATTACGACGCAACTCTAGCTAATTATGGAGGCAAGCTGCTCATGGTCACCAGCGATAATAACAGCGCCAGGCTCCCTGCTCAGACAGCAACACTGACCACGCACCTGAATTCGTTATTCGAATCTTCTTCTTTCGTCTCCGGGTCTTCCTGTGGTTACAACTGCCGTGTCTTTGGATGCCGTGTCTTTGGAAGGGGCAATTTAGACGAGTGCACTGTTCTGCTTGAGTCAAAGGTGCATTCAGGCGCGATGTATACAGTTTACGAGTTATCCTGACAATGATGCAGGTAAAAATGGGAGTGCCACAGGGTAGCGTGTTGGGACCATTGCTATTCATTATTCTAATGAATAATTGTGTTGATTGTTTACTATCAGAATTAAGATTGTTTGCAGATGATATAATGCTATATAAAAGGATCAAAACAGTAGAGGACTGTAAACAGCTGCAGGGTGATCTGGACAGAATATCTAGTTTGGTTGGTAAACATTGGATGAAGATAAATGCAAAGAAGAGTCAGCTTATTAGATACACAAATAAAATACTAAAGGTTGATTACGAATATAAGGTGGGGATAGAATTACTTGTCGAAGACTTTAAAAGTTAATATCTTGGCTTTACATTTGATAATAAGCTTAACTGCTCAGGACATATTTGTCAGGTAGTAGGAAAAGGTTTCAAAATTCTGCACTTGTTGGAAAGAGTGATGAGGGGATATACGAGAGAAGTCAAGGAATTGGGTTACAAAACTTTGATCAGACAATTGCTTGAATATGGTAGTGTAGTATGGGACCCACATTTTGAGTACCAAATACAGGAGTTGGAAAGGATTCAAATAAGGGCTGCTAGATTTGTTTATGGAAATTAGTGCAGAATGCAATCAGTAACAGATGTGATAAAAGAGCTGAAATGGGATTCATTGAAAGACAGGAGGAGGGTGAAGAGGATCATGGGTGTGTACAAGTCGTATATTGGTGTTGAGGCATGACAACATATTGGTGTAAGAATTGAAAGTAATGCATGGAAAGGAAAAGATGACCATGACCACAAGCTGGCACTTCATTTCAGGCACAAGGGTGTAGCAAGAGTCTCTTTTTTGGGTAAGGGTGTCAGGGATTGGAATAAGTTACCAAGAGAAATGATGAATAATTTACCAAAAACGTTGAAAAAATTTAAAGCTAAAATTTGCAGAGGGCAAACGTAGGTGGGTGCAGGAAAAGGGGAAGATGGATGTGTAGGGAAATTGCACCGGGGCGTGCATCCATTGCAATTTAATTAAATATTTTTATTATGATCGCCAAATGTGAGCTATCAATTTTTCTAGAAATGGTCAGCTAATTGCGTGCTAGCCACCCCGTCGGTGGAGGACGGCGTGTTATTTAGAAGAGAACGGCCCAATTCTCCTCACCCAACACATGCAAGCCGTTAGTTCGGATACATTTAATTACGATTGTCTGGCACATAACCGCCAAACAAGTAGAGAGGTATTACAACAACGTCTAAAAATGAAAAACTCACTGTTCTGGTAGAATACTACTGAATTTAATGAATACCGTTCATTGAAACAACTTTTAAAACACTTGTTTTATATTCAGACATTTTTCAAATACGTACTGGGTACTGTATTGGGATCAATTTTATTCGTTATTCTAATGAATGATTGTGTTAATGGTTTACTGTCAAATATTATATTGTTTGCAGATAACATAATGTTATATAAAAGGATTAAAACAATAGAAGACTGTAAACAGCTGCAGGGTGATCTAGATAGGATAACGAGCTGGGTGAGTCAACATGGGATGAAGATAAATGCAAAAAAGAGCGAGCTTATTAGGTACACAGTTAAAAAGCTAAAGTTTACTTAGTAAACAAAAGAGAACGACCATTCACAAGAAAAACACATGTCAGTGTTGTGAATCTGAATAATAAAGAAACTTCTCACCATAAATGCAAAAGCACTGATATTGAGAATGGGACCGAGCGTGGCGGTGTAACGGTTAGCGTTCTCGCCTCGTATTCGGGAGGACGGCGGTTCGAATCCCCGTCCGGGCATCCAGATTTGGGTTTTCCGTGGTTTCCCAAATCACTCCAGGCAAATGCCGGGATGCTTCCTTCAAAAGGCCATGGCCGAATTTCTTCCCATTCCTTGCCCCTATCCCTAGCCCCCATCCTTTCCCGTCTCTAAAGACCTCGCTGTTGAGAGACGTAAAGCAGTTAAAAAAAATTGAGAATGGAGCTAAAAGAATTGAAATAGACCACAAAATAAAAAACCCACTGAAGATGCTTCTGCAAAAGAAGTGAAACGCGTACGGGAGATCAATAAATACAAAAAAGTCAATTGCTTTGGCGTAATTTATTTATTAATATTATCAGCAATCGAGGAAAATGATCCACAACATCCACATGTAAAAAGCTAAAGGTTGATTACGATTATAAAGTGGGGAAGGAGCTACTTATTTCAGACTCGAAATGTACATACCTTGGCATTACATTTGCTAGCAAACTTAACTGGGCAGGATACATTGGACAGGTAGTAGGGAAAGAGTTCAAAAGCCCTCCTCACCTGTTGGAAAGAGTGATGAGGGGATGCACTAGAGAAGTAAGGGAATTGGGGTACAATATTTTGTTCAGACCACTGCTGGAATATGGTGGTGTAGTTTGGGATCCACATTTTGGGTACCAAGTACAGGAGTTGGAGGGGGTGCAGAGGAGGGCTGCCAGGTTTGTCTCTGGAAATTACCACAGAACACAATCGGTAACTAATATGATAAAGGAGCTGGAGTGGGATTCATTGGAGGATTTAAGGAGGGTGAAAAGAGTCATGGGAGTGTACAAAGTCTATACTGGTGATGAAGCATGGAAAGATATTGGTGGGAAAATTAAGAGAGGTGAGGTTGACCATGACCACACGCTGGCATTTGACTTCAGGCATAAGGGTGTGGGAAAAATTTCTTTCGTAGGAAAGGATGTGAGAGACTGGAATAAATTGTCAAGAGAAGTAATGAATAATTTACCGATAACACTGAAGAAATTTAAATTAAAAATTAGAAGAGGGCAAAAGTAGGTTGGAAGAGGAAAGTGTGAGAGACTGGAATAAATTGTCAAGAGAAGTAATGAATAATTTACCGATAATACTGAAGAAATTTAAATTAAAAATTAGAAGAGGGCAAAAGTAGGTTGGAAGAGGAAAGGAAAAAAGTGTGTGTGTGGAGATTGCCGCCGGAGCGGGCTCTTCATCGCAATTTTATAAATTATTATTATTTTTTTAGTTTGTGTACAGAGAGCATGAACTCGCGGCATACAACCTTCTCCAAGCGGCACAACACACACACACACACACTACCCAGCGCCCTGCCATGCTACGATGCAGACGCCCAATAAACAGTCGCTGCCCGCACAGATGTGCTCGACAGCGTCAAAGATTGTTAATTAATATAACAGCGCTGTACTATCTCATTTACTGAACGAACTACAGTCTGTGGAAACCAAACAAATATTACATATCTATTTACAAACATTAATACACTTATTCATTATACTTGTAATTAAAAATGCAACATAATTCAATAATAATAGTACATTACTAATAAAAATTGATTAAGGGGTTAGTGATAATATTGCAAGTTCAGGGTACAAACTCACAGTGAAATTAAGCAGTCGGATATAGACTTGAGTACGCGTGTCCAGTGTGGGGGTACGCGGCCAAGAGGAACATTGCAAGACTACAAACATTGCAAAATAGAACCCTTCGAAGAGCTCTCCGCGTAACCAAAAGGTTCCCAACTGGAGACCTGCACGCAGCCGCAGGAATACCACTACTCCGAGATAGGATACGTCAGCTGGTCACATCCTTCTTAGGACAGCCAAAAGGTCACAGAACGCTCCGATACCGCCACTGGGTACGTACGACACACACTTCGACCGTCACAGAAGACGACTCTTGATTTTTCAACAACAATGAACAAATGCAGCAGCTCCATAGAAGACATACCAGAAGAAAGGTGAAGAAAGCATATGAAGATGTCTTCAGACAACAATCTTCTCCGCAACCAACCTAACAACACAAAAACGGCAGAAAATGCTGATCGACGATCTCCGTAAGACCGAGCCCGGTGAAGGGCGAATTCGCCCTCCCACGTAATATTCTGGAGGACGGGGGTTAAATCCCGACTGCGGTATTCCGCAGTCACTCCAGGCGAATGTCTGGTTGGTTCCCTTCTAAGGCCACGGCCGACTTTCCTCCTCTTAGGCCAAGTTGGCTGAAAAGGGAGTCCGCGAGTTCTTCCAGCAGCCCGGCTTCCAAGCTTCACCTGGGAGGAATGAAACAAACAAAGAGCTGATGTGAGTACTGCCTGCACAGAATTTGCTGAAAGCATTTTTATTTTTAATTCCTATACCGAGCGGAATACATATGAACCATTCTCAAGTTGATGTTCATTCCTACGTAGTTCTGTAAAGGGCAACACTTGAAGAACCAATCCTTATACAGATCACTGCCTTAAGAGAGAGCGGTCCGTTAGTACATTAAATACCTACGCGAACTAACGCAGCGAAGAAATTAAACAATAGTCGTTGAGAAGTTGATAAATCACACATTGCTCTTCAAATAATAAAATTTACAGGAAGAGATACTACAATGAATTGATGCGTTTTTTCCTTCGTACCTTTATGTCTTGTGTAGGACATTAGAAGCGAAAGAGGGGAGGAATTCGGGTATGGTCTTTTGAAAGAACCATCCGGGCATTCACGTTGAGTGATTTTGGGAAACCGTGGAAAACCAAAATCTGTATGCGGGGGCGGGGGTTTGAAAAGTGATGCCAACTGCTGAACCTGTATTGCACAGTACCGAGGCGAGTTGAGAGAGAGTTTAATATACGTGGTCGGTGTGTCGATGCGGTGTATGGACTCGACAGAGATGACGGAGTGCCGGTGTCCATATTGGCAGTCAGTCCGCTACACAAACAGCCCGTTTCTTTGCGCGGCCACCGCCTCCGAAATTAAAAAACGTGCCCTGCGTGTGCGCTGCGGCGGCGAGATTATATTTGTTGCATGCGCACCCTCGGGCCCGGACGCTGAATTTATGGAGCGCCTCCGCTGACAGTAATGAAAAATAGTGCGCCCGGCTCAGGCGGCGCGCTGCCCGTGTGTGTCACGCGCGCTAATTGTCTCTGCTCAGCTCGCACCAACTCTACACTCAGTGCGGCGAGCGAAACACGTCGAGGTCATTACAGCCAGGAGGGGCAACAGCACGAAATTCCATAATGCCATTTATTAAAGGAATCATCTAGACCAGTGGCGGCCAACCTTTTCAGCAGCCAGGACAAATTTTAGAAATAAAATATCCCATCAGGCCGCACGTTCTACCTTCTTGCTAAAAATACTTAAATATTTTTATGAAGGAAGAAGTTGTAGAAATGAAACATCCAGAACCTACCTACTACCGATATAAACCCGTCCAGGCGATAGCAGCGTCACCTGACGAGGAATGACTGCTAGTCAAACACACGCAAGATGCATAGACTCAGTGAGCTTGCTATCCGTGTTTAGGAAGGGGAAGACGCGGGATCTATCTGAATTTGACCGAGGGTAAATTGTGATGGCCCGGAGGCTCGGCACGAGCATTTCGGAAGCTGCACGACTTGTCGGCTGTTCAAGGAGTACTGTGGTGAGTTTCTTCAACAAGTGGCGAAACCAAGGTGAAACCACGTCCAAACGTCGAGGGATTGAGCGGCCACCCCTCATTACAGATGTCGGACGTCGTAGGCTGGACAGACTGGTAAAACAGGACAGGCGGCGAACTGTGGTGGAACTAACATCAGACTTTGATGCTGGGCAGAGTACAAGAGTGTCTTAACACACGATGCACCGAACACTCCTAACGAGGGGCCTCCGCAGCCGACGACCCATGCATGTGCCAATGTTAACACCACTACAACGGCAACTACGACTAAAAAGGGCACGTGCCCATAGTCACTGGACGTTGGCGCAGAACGCTGCATGGTCTGATGAATCCCGATACCTTCTTCATCATGCCGATGGTAGGGTGCGAATCCGTCGTTTTCCAGGGGAACAGCTCCTTGACACCTGTACTACGGGACGGAGACAAGCTGGCGGCGGCTCCGTTATGCTCTGGAGAACATTCACGTCCGCGTTCATAGGTCCAATGGAGCTCGTGCAAGGCTCCATGGCGGCCAATAAGTATCGTTCACTGGTTACAGACCACGTATATCGCTTCATGACTATTATGTTTCCCAACGGCAGTGAGAAGATAATGCGCCATGTCACAAGGCCAAGTGTGTGATGGAGCGGTTCGAGGAACACAGTAGTTAGTTGCAAAGGTAGCGAGGTTATTGAGTCCCTTTTGTAGCAGTAATGGTACCGATATGTAATGGTATGATGTACCGTAGCAGCTCATTAAAAGTGTTTCAATTGAATTGATTCTGCATTATTTCTCTTCCCCATCTCCTTGACATCAATGCTACCAAGTTTGGTATTCGTACGGTAATTAGTTTGCTTGTTATAACGTGTTAAATAGGAAAAGTTTAACGTGTTCCTGCGGGCTCTCTCTCCGTCAGCAACAAAATCAAGGCAGTTACAGACTGTCACTAATATCGTTCAATGACACATGTCTCAACACTGTCAGCATTCAACCCTGAAATTTTGCTGCAACCTTGTTACTGTGCGTGTCATTAGCAAAAGTAACCATTTTCTTCAGTATACACGATTTCTCATGCGTTTGGAGGATCGTGTGGTCGCTGGTACATGTTCGGTAGAAGGAGAGACAACATACTATCTTTTGGAAACCCATTCTTTTGATTTGTTAACTCCGTTTCCTTCGACACTAAGTCTCATAGAACTTTCCGTTTTCTAACGTACCCTTTCCAGCGCAGCTGAAGTATAAATTCTTACCGAGCCTGTTTAAAGATGTGACATTCGGAAGGACTAGGTTTCGATCACAGTCGGGTCATCGCGTTTTCTAATCTCCACTTTTTTTCCGGAACCACTACAGACTTAAGTCGTTATGGTTCCTTCAAAAAGCCGTGACCCCGGATACTCTCAGCTGCAGCTGTTTCCAGGCTCCTGTTCCGTAGAGGTTCTCCAGCGTCCTCCAGAGGAATGCTTAGGCCACAACATTACCGAATGAGGCCAGCACGTTGTTGCGCGAAAACTTTTACTTTTAAAATTAGGAAGAAGTGTGTGGTTACTGTCTTGATCTTCTGATTCTATAGATCAGCGTAAAAGTATTTAAATCATACTCGTGCATAATGCACGGCATAAGTGTGATTCCGAGATGAGATTAAGTAGGAAAAAATTTCGTAAGGTTTGTTGTGGGTAGTAATATAAGAGATTCTAACTAACCTTCGTTTATCAAATACAAAATAGTTTGGTTGGTAAGGTTTTTTTCTTTTTATTGTCTCTGATAACCTATTCCGCCTATCACTTATCGTTACAAAAACATCAAATTCGCAGGGAAATGAAGCTCTCTCCATCCACCTAACTCTTCAACTCCAAAAGACGTTTCTATTTTAACTGATATTCCTCTCTGCCTTTCGTCACCACTAGTGAATAATTTGCGAAGGCGTAACGAACTGACCATATCATCGTGCTCAGAAATCCACAACCAGTTGGAGTTGCTGATATAACTGACGATTGACTAAAGTCGTATGTGTATGATGAGGAACTAATCGCTGAATTTAGTTATAAGAGATACAACAGTGTAAAATGTGAGCACTCAGATTGCAATCACACGGAATACGGCGTGCCGCAAGGTTCAATTCTTGGACCCTACCATTCCTAATGTATATAAAAGATCGGGAACCAACAAGCGACCGCCAGAAAATAGTAAATTTGCAGATGACTCGAGGATTTTAATAAAAGAACCATTAACTAATAATATCTATTACAGTTTTGTAAACATTGAGAATTGGTTTTCTCAAAACAAAATAAAAATAAGCACCTGAAAAAAAGCACACGTCATACACTTCCGGTCAGAAAAGAATTTAAGTATTACAGTAATATGCTGCGATAAACTATTTAAAATGTAGAACACACAACATTTTTTGGGTGTGTAGATACAAGCTGAAATGAAATACAAACTTTGAAAACCTACATAGGAGACTGAAGGCTGCTGAGGTGTTACTGTGGCGGAGAATGGAGAAGACCTGTTGGAGATTAAAGAATGATGATGTTCCGATGAGAGATCGTGAGAGAGAGCAGAAATATTGATTAAATATTTGGTTTGTTGGGTGGCTCTGTAACGTGCAGAGACTTTGAGGAAAGGAGACTGGCGGCTGCTGAGATGTGGCTGAGTGGGAGGATGGAGAAGATTAGGTAGATGGACGCAGTGAAGCAGACGATCAGATACATTGGTTAGGCCATTTGATGAGACATCCATTTGGGTTCGTATCGCCATTCACCCATCCAGATTTCAGTTTCCTATGGTTTCACGAGTTTCAGGATGGTTCCTTCCTAAATCCATCGCAAAATTCGTTCCCGTTCCTTTCCTGCCTCTAATTACGTCAACGAAGCTTAAACTCATAGGAAAAAACATAAGTCACGAAGCATTGTTGTGAATGTTTTGGCTTTTTTACTAGCTTTGCGTCTGGTCGACGTCGAGGGTCAAGGAACGGTAAGGAATTCGGTCATATCCTTATGAAGGAAGCATCCCTGCATTCGGGTGTAGTGACTTGGGGAAACCATGCAAAACCCAAATCTGAATGACCCGACGGGGATTCTAACCCACGTCCTCCCGAATGCGAGGTCAGACCGTTACCGCTCACCCACCACACTCGCTGAGTGTTTTGGATGTTGGTAAAAGAACAGAAGATTCCAGATGATGGATGGCGACATTAAATTACTGAACAAATGCACCAGATCGAAGTGATTGGCGGAAAGTATTAGAGAAGACAAGTTATGTGAAGATCTTCTTTATGGCACAACACTAATTATTATGTGATAATGAATAACTAAGAATAATCTCTGGCGAATTCTCAGTCCTGGCTGGCTAATTGTAGTCTGGGCAGCGTACACGGCGCGTGTTTTATTGTTCGTGCAGGGATCGGCTTAGTCGCCGACCTTGGAGGGACTTAACTGCGGCGAGATGGGTCACTTATCCGAGCGGACACAATGAGCGTCCCGCACGGTGCGGCAGTAGGTTCTGCGTGTTTATCACCCGCGTCTCTGCAGCGACACGGGAACGCCGCGCGTGGGAGTCCCAGCTAATCAAACCAGAGCCACCAAACAACCGAACTTCATCTGCATTCAAATTAGCTTTCGCAACCCGTTGTTTTCACTTCGAAATTTTTATTTATTCTCTGTCTGAAACTTGCGAATGTAATATTAAGGGCTGGTTCTATACGTTTTGCTGTCAAAATATCAGTTTGACAATTTCGTATGAAGTAGAGATGCAAGTTGATGTCAATATCGATAAACATATCGATATTTATATCGATGCCTGTTAGATATCGATAATATTGGCCGCATTACGCCAATAATATCGATATTTTCCGATATATGAATATATTAAGTGAGAAATCAGAAATAAGTATGTAAATCAAAATCAGATAATAAATTTGAGGCAGTTTTATGCAAAAAAAAAATTAGATATGGAAATATTTAGCGCCAACAGATCCTGAAAACAGTAGTTTGCTTAACCTTTTCCCATGAAGTCTATTCCTAGTTTCAGTGACAGTGGTTCCTCCCTTTGAGAAGAGGCTTGGTGCGCTGAGTGGCAACTTACTATAAATTGTAAAAAGTGCAAGACAATGAGCATAACTAACAAAAAGAATACGATTGTTCAGAAATACGAGTTAAACAATACAGTTATTGATTTGGTCGATTCTATGAAATATTTGGGAGTAACAGTACAAAGGAACATGACATGGGACATACACATTAATTCGTTAGTAGGTAGAGCAAATTCTAGGCTGCGATTCATAGGTCGAATCTTGAAAAATTGTAATGAACAAACAAAGGAGATGGCGTACAAATCTCTTGTGCGTCCACGTTTGGACTATTGTTGTGCTATTTGGGATCCGTTTCGTAAGGGGTTGATCGAAAGTATAGAGAAAGTACAGAGAAGAGCCCCTCGATTTGTGACCGCTTGCTACAGTCCTTATGAAAGCATCACAGAACTGATTAGTAGACTAGGCTGGGAGTCTCTGGTGGATAGACGACGCACGTTTCGTTTAAACTTATTGGAAAACATGCGTACTCCCACTTTCACCTTTGAGTGTAGTGAAATACTTCTTCCACCAACCTATTTGAGTCGGAAGGACAGGAAAGATAAAATTAGAGAAATAAGGTGCCGGAGTGATTCTTATATGAATTCTTTTTTCTCTCGTACCATTAGGGATTGGAATGCACAGCAAAGAGATTAGCTTTGGTGCTGAGCACCCTCTGCCACCCACAATTTTGTGAATTGCAGAGTATATATGTAGATGTAGAAGGTACCGACGAGGCTACTATGCGTAAATGACTAATTACAATTTTGAACACATCTTAATCCAACTCACATTCCAATCATGATTGATTTTAATTCATTTTGCAGCAACAAATGTACTGTAATCTACAAATATGTCTAGAACAGATACACGTAATAACAGAAAAATGCTTCATACTTTTCAACTTCTGAACTTTTGAAATTTTTTCATATTTCTTACCAATTTTTGTTTTTATTGTTCCATGAGAAGGTACTTTGTGTAACGGTGCTAAGTGCTTCATTAGATACTTAAAAACTTTGCCTTCAACTACATTAAAAGGTCTAACATCAACACTGAGCAACTTCATCAGCTATGGGGTCATATTTTTAACCCCCTCTACAATATTGTAATAGAGAGAAACAAGAACCAAGGAACGCGAGCGTAAGGCAACAGATTAAATAACAAAACGGTGAACGTAAATGAATGGGAAACGAATAACGCGCACGAAACGGAGTGGAACCACAGAGTAGCAAAGGGCGTTATCGAGCTAAATCAGAGTTCAGCATAGTCAAGTTTAAACCTGCCACAAATACGTTTATTTTCAGGATTTTTTGTTACTAACGGGTTTGTAGCTTTCGATACTTCACTGCATCATATCGATATTATCGTATCGACCATGTAAAAGTATCGATATAAATATCGATATTTTAGGTCCGAACTTATCGATATTATCGGTTGACAAATGTATCGTTGCAACCCTACTAGAGAGGCCAGAAGCTTGATGTAACAGGTGGTACACGATGCGCGAACGTTCACTTCCTCTCTGCAACCACTGATACTTTTCATTCACTGCGTGGCGGTGACTGGAAACGTATCCGCACCTACTCAGAACTTCGGGCCACCGTACTCAAACAGGTTTTGACTTGATTCCTCAGACTTCCACGGCCATCTTTGTTCATGATTAATTGACTTTCGGGTTATTTCATTACCTGAGCTTTCGGCTGGTATCCTCCAGCCTTCGTCAGAGATACGAGCCGAAAGCTCAGGTAATGATATAAACAACGCGGCATAACCCGAAAGTCAATTAATCAGGTTTTGACTTCTTTTCGGGTCTCGCCACCCTGCAAGTATAATTACGTAATAAGCTTATGTTACAATTATCAGTCTTACATTGCTTTTCCACACACTAGCTTATGGTTGTACAATATATAGTAAAATCAAATACTATTTCTTATATGATGATTATATTGCAAGATTGCCGGAATTTATATAATTTATGTTTAAATACACTATACATTTTAAATTTTGAGAATTGACTTTTATATTTGATTCCGACAGCTACTGTTGGAACGACGTAAATATGTTAGTGCGTATATGGCTAGAGAGAGTGTGATTTTACTGAAGGTTCTGCTATTGAGAGGGTGTAGTGTGCACAGGTGAAGTGCTGGTAGCACATGTTGGTGGTATGATATTAGCGTGCAGGGGTTTGTGATAAGTAGCGTAGAAAGAGGGTCGCGTGCGTTGATTTCGTGTACAGTGTGAGAGATTCTGAGGCATCCGTTGAAGAGGAAAATACTTGGGAAATTCTGTGGAATAGAATATGGTTGCGAAAATAATGGTTGACTCTTTAAGACAGGCGCAATGCATTACTTTCTATTTTTCAAATATTTATAATAGGATGGGAGGGGAGAACAATGAAATACAAGCGTAAAATACAATTCGTCTGATTATGTATTTTATTTATTTATTTGGTGTCAGAAACATATTGTTACACAATTACAAACATCATATTGTGCTAGATCAAAACTTGGCCGTTTGCAATGCATCTTCTGAGGCCTAATACAGATCAACTTCCGAGCTGGATGCTGGACACAGTCGACACTGGAGCATGTGCTGAACAGTCTGGTATCCGCAATCGTACTTCATGTCATCGATCTCAGCACAGCCCCATCTTGCTGCGCTGACTATTTCTATTCGAACAGAAGTTAGTGCTATTCCTGCGAGGCGGTGGAGCCATTCAACTGCAGTGGATTCTAAACAACCTGTTACAATTCTGCTTGCCGGCCTCGGTAGCGTAGGAGCTAGAGTGCTAGCTCCTCGTACCGAAGGTCGCCCGCGCCGGTTCGAGTCCGGCCGAGGGAATGGGTGTTTAAGTGTTGTGTGTCTGTGTGAATGTCTTGTCCGTGTTGTAGTGTCCTTGTGTCAATACTTGATAGCAACAAATCACATTGAGCCCAGTAGCCGAATGTCATTTAAAAAAAAAAAAAAAAAAAAAAAAAAAAAAACAAACAATTCTGCAGGTACTGTTAAGTGCAATGTCCACCTGTTTGGCATGAGCTGATTTGTATCATACAGGACAGGCATACTCTACAGCCAAATAACACAACGCCAAGGCAGAAGTTCGGATGGTTTCATGATATATATATATGATTTTGTTTGAGTTTAGGCCCCATCTTTGTCCTGTCAGTCGATTTAGTAAGTTCATTCGAGATTTTGCTTTGTCTTTGAGGCGGGAGGTATAGCGTTAGTCCTAAATATTTTATTCAATATATTGATGTGTCCTCTCTATAGCATCTTGTATCTTTTGTAGGGGGATGGTCAGTCTCCGATTGTTGTAACAGTCAATGCAGTTATCTTTATGTGAGTTTATATTTTTTACGTCCTGCCCCCCCCCCCCTAAAAAAATCATGTGAAGCGCAGGAGGCGTACTGATGTGAGATCACACAGAAGGGATCCTTTTCAGCCAAATGGTTAATGGCACTTGGGACAATAAACGGTTCGAAAACCGGCCATGGCCTTATGAAGCAACCATCACAGCATTCGCCTGTAGGGATTTCGGTAAACAAATAACAGGATGGCCGAACGGGAAATAAAGCCACGCCCTCCGGAATACTATCCCAGGGCAATATCGCTAATCCGCCTGGCTGGATAGAAGCTTAACATTACATTCCTCCCCGGTGATACCCAGGACGCTAGCTGCTACAAGAGGGGTAGAATTGAGGATAAACAGTGAGAAGGAATTTGGATGTGTCCGCCTGGAGCGATTTAGGGACACTACAGAATGTGTGACATATATGCCACATGTAACCAGCCCATCCTGATGCAGATTATTTGCTAATTACAGTTTATTTTAAATTTAATTATAAATTTTCTTTTCCTTACATTATGCGCAGTAAAATACACTCGTAACGTAGCTATATTACAGTCAGGGCAGTCCACGGAAGGTTGTTGAAAAGGATAGTCATGGCATAGGAATGTAGGGTGCCGAGGCACCAGCCTCAAGTTTGAATGTTTGAGTGGAATGAAAGAAGTATAGATGAGTTGGAAAATATTAATAGTAAAGAGGAAATTTGTGTTGACTTTGTAAATTTGATTTGCTTTGCAACGAGTTCTACAATAAATGAGGCTAAGTGCGTATAGTGTTATTATTTGTAAAGTAATAATTCCTCTCATTGAAGTATCTAAGAAAAAGAACAGTATTGATAAAAGAGAAAAAAGTAATTAAAGTGAGTTTTGTTTTGAGAGAAGTGGGAGGAGAAGACAACCTGCTTGTACGCTCCAAACAGAAGTGGGCCATCTGTTAGAAGCAAGAGTAAGGATGTTTCAAATGGCCGGATGGAATTTAACTCCTCGTCCTCCTATTTCCCAAGTTCGAGCGATATCGCTTACCCACCTGCTGGGTTAAACTTTTTTCTTTTTGTTGAAGTAAGCTGATGTAGGGTTGCATGAACCCTTTTTAGCCAAAAAGGAAAGGTATCGGGATAAGGAACAGGAAGGAGCTTGGAAATGGCCTTTAATAGGAACTATCCCGGCATTCGCCTGGAGTGGCTTCGGAAAACCATGGAAACCCGAAATCAGGGTAGCTTACTCACCCGACGCGATGCTCATGGCCTCCAAAAGGCGGTCAAGGGCGCAATGAAAGAGCCTCCCCCCCCAAAAAAAAACTAAAAAAGTAAGTATTACTTTATCTGCAGAGGATACCTCGTACCCACTGAGAGGAACCGAGCCTTGTGGACCAGACTTGGCTTCCGCGATTAGTTTAAAGCAGGTATGGGCAACCTTTGCTTGGCTGCGGGCGTAATTTCGGGACTTAAGAAAGAAGTAGATAGTAGTGAATAAAAAGGCGATAAAAATTCACACATTTTTTATTTACTAGAATTACAATAGGATAATCAAACATACAAAAAGAAAATTAACAAAAACAGATAGAATAATCAAATGAAAATTAATGGGAGACTTGCCCGCTCTGTAAAGCAGGATAGGGGGTGATCTGTGACAGAATCGCGATTCTTGTGGTCTGAAACACTTCTCGAAGCACCCACAGATCGCCCACCTAGCCTGCTTTACACATCGGGCAAGCCTCCATCGTCCACGTTCTGTGTCGTGGCGTGAGTGTCCACCACATTGTCGCCTACTCGTGGTTTCACAGTCCTTCAGAACACTTTCCGTTAGATGCTCACTACAGTAGCACGCGAACAGCGGACAACCACTCCGTTTCCGACATGTTGGTTCCAAGGACTCGCGCCCACAAACCGCTGACCCGTAATTGAATGGAATTTCGTGACCTGTGCGTAGAAATCTGGTGTCAGATACCTCTGACAGCCTACCACGGACTTGTAGAATACATGCTACGCCGAATCGCTGCTGTATTGAGTTCGAAAGTTGGACTAATACGCTAGTAAGTAGGTGGTCATAATGTTTTGGCTGACCAGTGAATAAAATTGTACAAACCTGTGGTATGCACATTTGTACTGACCTTTCGTGAATCTTGTTAAATATCAAACGATAAATAAATAAAGCTTCGAATGAAGCAATAATCATATCGAAACAGCTTTCATGATATGCTTTCACGGGACCCAACTTTTCGCCAGGTCCGGCGCGATTTTGAGTGCTGTTTTACGAACCGCTCACTCCTGAATCTCCCTGTTAAACTGCGACCGGCCAAACGTTTATTGCGTGAATATTCATGAGGCAGCCCGCTTAAAAACAACTCCGAGGATAATTTATCTTCTACGATACTTATTTTTGCGGACTGTAATTATAAGCGGGAATGCACGCCTGGATTATTAATTTCTGCTTTTGCAATTTCAATTTGCACCTGCGGGCAATTAGCGGAGTAAGAAGTCGCGGACCTTGACGTGCGGGAGCGGTGGTTACGGCGTGATTTAGACGGAGCCTTCGAGGAAGATTGGCTAATTATTGTTAAACACCGCACTCGGCCGCTCGGTCGCTCGGGCGCTCGGATCTCGTTTCCTTTTCCGCAATCAGAGATTGTTGCGCCGCGCAGAGACAAGGACGCGCAAAAAGAGGAGACGCTTGTAATTACCCGCCCGCGATAGCACCGCGTCGACACGTGCATAATAACGGCCGGGGCAATTATCACCGTCGTAAACTCCTCCTGATTGCTAATTGCTCCGGCGAGTTTTAATTGCCGCAAACCAGAACGGACGGATGCAAAACACAAAGAAACACCGGCTCTAGACTTCACGCGAAAGCCATCAAGTAAAATACTCTCTGGCCCTGTAACGCTTGCTTCTTTGTTTAATTCTTGGGTTATTTGTGTGCCCAAAAATTCTTCCATTATTCTTCCTCTAAATAATAGTTTTGAATACGAACAGGAATAAGACCAACTGAATTATAGGTACACACTATGTCGTTAGTTTTCACCAGATCAAAAACATTTAACGAAATCGCAACCACAACATATAGAATAACTTCTTCAGTTTCATTACTCTTCACGCTCATCGTCTGTGTGTGAGTGTACGAGTATTTTTTGCTTCGAGCTTCACGCCTTGTTGACCTCATTAGAGGTTGGAAAGAATTGGGGGCAAGAAACAGGAAGGAATTCGGCCTTTTCTCTAGAGTGATTTCATAAAACCATGGAAAACGGAATTCTGGGATGACTAGACGGGAATTCGAATCTGCATCCTCCCGAATGAGCGGTCAGAGCGTTAACCACTAACCCACCACGCTCGGTGTGAACATTTCACTTTGATCCTAGATGACTGGAAAACGGTTTTGTCGTAAGATGAGTCACGATTCCAGTTATTTATTTAAAGGTTTATTTAGCCTGGAAAGATTAGGGTTGTCAAGCCCTGCCTTACATCATACCAAGTGTTTATAATAAACTATTTCTTGACCTCGACTTCGTACGTGAGGACTCAGAATTTCTTTGCCAGAATTGGATATAGAGAGCTATAAGTAACGTAAGATTTGTCCCAAACAACACCGAGTCGGAATAATATGACGGGAAAGCCATCACTGTATCATTCTACCGTCGAAACTGTCTAATGAATTGAATCAATTTCCAACATATTTAAAAACAGAAAAAAAACGAAGGTGCAGGGATGTGGAAGGGGTTTAAATGAGGGCAGCTTTATTTTGGCTTGGTCATTTCTTCTTTCATCAGCATGAGCATCATATTCCTGAGTTCCAATAACTTTAGCTGTTCGTGCTCTTCTAGAGC
This sequence comes from Vandiemenella viatica, assembly GCA_031002005.1. NCBI lineage: Eukaryota > Metazoa > Arthropoda > Insecta > Orthoptera > Morabidae > Vandiemenella > Vandiemenella viatica. The sequence goes on along the minus strand of CM061920.1, from coordinate 17,419,076 downwards.
TACACCTTAGGTCAGGTTTACGCCCGCAAGGCATCTCAAAAAAAGAATACAAAATAACCTGATACCAGAAACTTTTAGGCAGACACAAGTTAATAGTACAGTGTAGAGAAAATCGACATCTATACTAAATAATAAGTTTTGTCTCTAAACGAAATTTACTAACGATTCATACACTAAAAGACTTGCTTGAGCGACGTAACATTCTAAACTAACACACACATCCGTCTGTCTGTCACCATTCGATAAATTCTCAAAATTTCGTGACTAAAACTGACTATTGAGTCAGCAAAACGTAACGGAGAGACATAGACTTACTTCCGGATTTATAGTATTATTAGTGCAGATCACACACAGACTGACTACGAGAGAAACAAGGCCTGAAGGATGAATATAGCGTAAAAAAGTATACACGTACAGCATTGTTAGACTACCTACGATTTTGCAACCATTGCACCCATAAATTTGTGGGATCTACAGTTTAACATGAAATCGGAACAACTGACCGTCCAGGCGTGACTCATACGATCAAAAACAATCATTAATTTTTTTTTGTTTCCACCGTTATTTGAACCGAAGACCATGCTCGAAACATCAGTAATCAACCGCGTTAACCACTGAGCAACCAGCCCTCTATACGGTAAGGTACTACAGAGACTTACATATCCTTTGCGTCCGTCTACGCCATTCAGTAATTTTTCAAAATTACGTGAGAATATGTATTGTTTATACGGAGAAAGTGTCCTATGTCCTTGCTAATGGGAAATAGCATCTCTTTGTCAAATTTCATCACGATCGGATTAGCCGTTTAGCTATGGAAAGGTAATAAACAGACAGACAGAGAGAGACAGAGTTACTTTCGCATTTATAATATTAGAATAGATTACTTACACCTTACCTAAACTAACGGTATACAACACTTATTTCACATTGGACTTAAATTAAGTCCATGATTAAAAAACAGTACTAACTAAAAGGTTAGTAATATTCATGAGTAAAGTAATAACTAAAGTCTTAATAATATTCATGTTTAACTAGGTTTAACTAGTGACTCATTTGATGGCATAAACTAATGCTAGTGAAAGTTGAAGTGATAAATGATACAAACTAAATACTAGTAGGATGAAGAAACAAGACACAAACTAATAATAGGTGAGGCAGGTCCGCGCTGTGCTCGGTAGCTACGGCTTCCACCCTGTCTCCCTCAGAAGGGGGTGGGCCCGAGCGCGCGCCGGATTATCCGAGAGGCTCTAGCAACAGGATCAGGTGTCCTCTTCGGCCAGGTCAGGCGCCGCGTCCCCGTTGCTCCCCGCGGGCACCCTTATGGGTGCCGAAGTGTGCCTAGCCTCACCATCCCCGCGGTAATGGCAGGTAGTTCGGAAGGGTTCTTTTCTGCGGTGGCGGATGCTTGGACTGTTGGTATATTGGGGGGTTCCTCGAGGGTGATTTGAGTGTTAACTCCAGTATGACCTTTGACTGGACCCATCATCTCTGGAACCTTGTTGTCCTCTGATCAGACTGAACCGACCACTTACTGGAAACGATTATGTTCTGCTACTTGGATCTGGAAATAAGAAAAAGAACCGCATGTTACTGGCTACGAAAAGGATACTCTGACAAGATAACAGACATCCTGGGTCAAGTGATTTCCACGAAAGTAGACATTGAAAACTGCATTTTAAATGAATGAATGGCAACAACAGAGGAACAATTCGGAAATAGGAAGGAGACTATTTGAAATTCTTCCTGACATCAGAGTAAGGATGCGTATGAAGCACCTTAATCCATCCCGAGGGTTGATACATTTCCTCACCGGTCATGGACCGTATGAAACATATCTCCACAGGATCAATAGGGCAGAGAATGATATATGCACGTGCGGATCCCCAGGAACACCTGATCGTAAACTGTTTGAATGTGCTTTAGATGATGATCAAACAGTACAGAGCGAAGCTCACGCGGAAAACTATCACGGAAATTCTGAAAGACAACCTGCTCTGGGAAGAACTCGACAAGCTGGCAGATGCTGTGTCAGATGCAGCCATGGAGCGGTATCGGCTTCAGCATAGCCAGCAACCTGTCAGGATACAGCAAACCATATAAGGAATGAGTCAAGATACCCCAAACGGACGAGATATAAACAACTAAGTGGAACGCTGATGCCGGAAGTGTGGCTTCTGGAATTTACCGAAGATTATTCTTCCACAGATGTCAGCGTTAAACGTTTTTTTGAAAAACTCAAGGTGTTTAGTTATTTAGTATTAGTGGGTTATGGTTTTTACCAACAGGCTATGATAATTTACAGTGTGTTGTAATAATAGTTAATTATTTGTACGATTTTCGTAATATATAGGATTCGTCTTTATCTTTAAAAATTTTGCTAAGTATAAAATGTTATCATAGTATTAAAATAACGGTTTGTTTTAGAGTCTAGAGAACGAACCATCTGAATGCACAGATAAATAAATAAATAAATACATAGATCGCATTTGCAGCTGTTCACGGCCTTCATGTTTGCAAACAACATTTGACTTTTCCACGACTATAGCGCGAAATCTCATCGGGCCAAAACAGTTCATGATTGGTTTGAAGAACAAACTGGGCAATTCTTGCGAATGATTTGGCCACCTAGAGCACGAGTCATGAATCCAGTGGAACATGTCTGGGGCATAATCGAAAGGTTACATCATGCACAACGTCCTGCACCGGCAACACTCTCACGGCTATGGACGTTTGTTGGGTAGTATTGCTGAAAATATCTTCAAGGGACTTCTGACTTGCTGAGTCAATGCCATGTTGCTGTACTTCGTCGGATAAAAGGGGGTCCCACACGATGTTAGGAGGTTTTTTTTTTTTTAAAAAAAAATATATATATATATATATATATTCGTGGTGGACCCGGAAAGATGAGGGCACCACAGGGTGCTGTGGGCAACAACTGGCTCTCCGGTCAAAGGTAGTGGATGGGATAAAGGATTGGGCAGGAGTTCGGCAATGGCCTGCTAGAGGAACTATCCTGGCATTGGCCTGGAGTGATTTCAGGAAACCATGGAAAACTGAAATCTGGATGGTACATTACGGGGTCAGATCTCCCAATATAGATCATAGATCCTCGCCAATACCAAAACAAAGAGTCACTGGACATGATTGTCTTAACTGGTTTGTGACGCAATTGTCGCAGGGGTCAAATCGCCGAAGACGGTCCAACTCACACCCTCCCTACCCCTAAAACGCAAGGTTTACTTTATCTGCAATAGATGGTTCACCCCTACTGAACCGAGTCAAGCATGCCTGGCTTGGTTCGCACTGGCATCACTGGCTGGTATACCATGACGTGTCTCACTTCATTGTAAGAGGTAAAGAACAATACGAATAGCCTACGAGAGAGTGTTGAACTGCGAGACGGTCGACGAGGAATGGCGTGATAAGCTGCTGACGGAGCTTAGAGATTATCCTATATTAAGAACGGAGCAATGTTACGGCATACGTGAAACTAGTGCCGGACAATGGACTGCAATTAGTCTCGAGCGGCGCGCAAGAAATGGAGGAATGCGTCGCCAATGAGATCCGCGGAGTCACGCCTCCTCCCCGCTCTGATTAAAACGCCACAAAAAACACGCGCCAGCAATAACATCGCGTTTGATGCAATAACTTTTTCGACGGACTCTGTTCCACTCGTCTCTGAAGCAACGAACTGAACTGTCCTGAGAATATACACGAGTCTTCGGCGAATCATCGGTAACGCATTTTGAAGGACACGGGTTCGAATGCTGATTTCGGCTTTTCACGGTTTCCCGAATTTTCCGTGGAGAAATTTCTTCCGTTGCTTGCCACCAGTTGAACTAACGTACTTCTGATGCAGTGTTACCTCATTAACGGACAGCAAGTAACAAGGCAGAGCCACTCCTCACACAACATGAATGGTGTTCCACAAGGTTCAGTTATTGGCCCCTTGTTTATAATATACACTACATACTGCAACTAACAAAGGATTGGGAAAATGACTCATCACTCACCAGGCTGCGACGAGTGATACCCGAAATCTTGTCTTATGAATAAAAATCAATGTTTGTTTGTTTGATGTTCGTCTTCAATGCGTTCCTAAAACATTCATCCGATTACAATGAAACTTTGGTGAGCTATTGTGAGCACGCTAAGGTTTCTGACAAAATAAAAAAATAACACCCTCTCCTCCTTTAAAAAACTTTAATTTTATACGAACCCACATTTTTTTTATCAGATTTCGGTAGAACTTTGCACACTTATATTTTAAAATAAACAGAAAAATAATGTCAACATATGGTTTTCAGAAACACAACCCCTCTCCCCCTTTCCACCCCCATAATATTTGCCAATGTTTTTTATACTCACCCACAATTTTTATTCGATATCGACTGAACTTTTCAGACGTATACTTTAAAACCTAACCTCTCTCCCCCTTTCCACACCTTTAATTTTTGTCAATGTTCTTTACACATACCTAAAGTTTTTATCCACTATCGACGGAATTTTGTACACATATTCTTTAAAACGAACAGAGAAATAGTGTCTACATTTGGTTTTCAGAAACCCAACCCCTCTTCTCCTTTCCAAACTCTAAATTTTTGTAAATATTCTTTATACATACCCACAGATTTCATCCGATTTCAATGGTCCTCTCCACACATATACATTAAAATAAACAGAAAAATATTGTCTAAATTTGAGTTTTGGAAACCGAAACTCTCTCATTCTTTCCACCCCACTAATTTTTGGCAGAAGACGGAAGACCGAAAATATTGTATAACCCAAATCGCCAGAACAAACTATTTGAATGTTAATTTAATGGATAAATATCCTTGTCTTTCATTTATTTACTACATGTTAATGTGTATGTTTTCGATATGCGTACACACTTAGGAAATTAAAATAGGCATTGCAACGCCGCATCCCGGGCAAAGCTAATATTTATATGATTTTGTTCGTATCATATGTTTTTTCACTCGTCAACTTTGGTGAGTGATGAGTCATTTTTCATATCCTTTGTTATTTATATTGCCTAAAAGTCTTTCCCTTTTAACTTAATATTAACACTATATACCGTATAAGAAAGAATTCATAAGCAACAAGAGAAAAATTCTGAAGTACTGCGATTATAGGACAATTATTTCTAAACAATGCACCCTGGGCGAAGTCAATTCAACAGTCGAAAGAATGATTTTTAACGAACGTACCACAATGAAATTGTGAGACGACTCGCAGAATAGGATATACGCATGTATTTTTATTTTTTTAATCAATTATTTACATTCGTACATAACAGTAAAAAAAAAAAATAACATTGATGTAAATATTATGATTTAACATCAAAATAAATACTTTAAAACTGAAATCCAGTTCCGTCGATTTAAACGCTGCCATTTTGGCACGCTGCTCTGTGACGTGTAAGTACACGACCGCATTGGCGTACTGTATAGCGTGGAGTGTTTCATCTCAAAACTTTCGTGTTTTCTAACTAATGTCGATATGGAAGGAGGTTGAAAATCGTGTAATAAGTACTGTTTTGTACCTGTTTGCAAAAATACTAAAAGAAATACACTTTGATTGATCGGGGATTGAATTTCATGCATATTCCCTATTGTGAAACATGCTGCGTGAAAAATTATCTCTTAATTTCAGGTTAAATTAGTAACCTCAACTGAAAACTGTTGCCACGAGCATGGCAACTTCAACATATTTAATAAAAAGACTGGAAGACATTGTGTCTAAAGACACTCTAAGAAAGGCCTACTTGTCATTATTGTTTAGCCTGATATTATGTGGAATACTAATGTGGGGAGAGCAGATGTATTGATATGGACCTAATACGTGTTAAATGAGCTAGGCATCATCTAGTCGTGGCGGAAAAAATAAAAAGATAAAAGAACAACAAACAAAGACAAGTAGATGTCCCTCAGTATGACATCAGATATTGTAACAATCTGACTATAACTAGTTTAAGATATGACGAAGCAGAAGCGGAGATATAAAACTTACGACCGGGACAATAATATGATAAAATATATTCAAAATTTTATGGACTAAAATCCTGTATATATGTTTAAGGAAACTTTTGAAAATTGTAAACAAAGTGTAGCTGACTTTAAATTTATAAGAACTATAATTTTCTGATTTTGAAATATAGCTTATATTTTTTGAAACAAATCAATCTTCAGTAAAGTAGGACTGAGTCGGGCTATGATGCACCGTATTATAGAATTACATAAAAAAAAGAAAACGTGGAATCATTTTTGAGAGACGTGATTCATGAGCGTCTTTCTTCTTTTTGTCTCTCTTTTTTTCCCTTAATGGGTTTACGCGTTGTCGACGTTGGGTCATTAGAGGCGGGAAAGCACTGGGACGAGAAACGGGAAATAATTCGCCCATGGCCTTTTTGAAGGAAGCATCCCGGCATTCACCTTGAGTGATTTGGGCAAACCATGGAAAACCCAAATCTGAATGCCCGGACGGGGATTCGAACCCACTTGGGCGTCTTTAACAGATGGCGAAGAATATGTCGAGAATGGACAGTTCTCTAGAATTCAGACACTATCGGCAGCTTACAAGTTGCATGAAATGAACATTGAGCAGAACTGATTACTTAATCTATAGAGCAGCGAGTCTGGGTGTGTCCGTGTTTAATGTCAACTAAACAACTGCAATTCGCATTTAAGCCAAACCAGTCCTTACCTCTGACGCTTACTGTATAATAAAATCGATTTTATTCATGTTCAATAGTTCTTTTCATACTTCTAATTCTTTTAAAACTCAACAGAAGTTTTGCACGGCGAACCCTAATAGTGAAGAACAAATGCAGGTTATATTTCACGCAGATTACTTCATGCGGTGACGACGCTTGGCACCTGGTGTATAGTTAGATCTTCTCTATCCGCTCTTAACACTTCTAAGTATTTTAAATCTCGTGTCAGCTACTGGAAGCCATTTTATTGATTACTTTGAAAATGTAAAAAAAAAATCACTTGCCGATATTATGGAAGCCCTACTCTGCACCAACTGAGTGAAGGAAAATAAAAAAGCGTATTAAGAGACCCGCAATACGAAAAAATAACAACTTTCTTCAAGACATTGCACCTGATCACAAAGAGGTTTCGGCAGTGGGAAAACTGAGGACCATGAAGTATGAATTGTTGGAACGTCCAATCTATACACACCTGTTGTTGTTTTACCAAGAGTAACCCGTTAGCATGTTTTGGGTATGAGTAGGTCGCCGTTCGTAGACAAGTCTACTTTTCCAGTTTGTGTACTTGGGACTTGTTAACTGTCAAAAGTGTCTGCCTCACATGTTCTGTGCTACTTTTAAATAACCCATACTGTAGATTGTAATTTAAACATGAAGTTGCCTCATCTATTGTGTGCTATCTGTTGCCCATTGCTTTATTTATGTGTACTGTTAGCGTGTGGAATAAACTAAAAGAAGGGCTACCAGACTTGTCTCTTGAAATTATTACAGAACACACTCAGTAAATGAAATGATGAAGGAGATGAAATATGATTGATTGAAAGAGAGGAGGAGGTGAAGAGAGTCACGGGAGTGTGCAATGAGAATAATGAGTATACTGGTGATGAGGCGTGGAAAGACATTGGTGGAAGTGCATGAAAACGAAAACATGGACACGATCACAAACTAGCACTCGATTTCAGGGATAACTGTGGGAAAATTCTCTTTAATAGGTAATTATAATATACAGAAGAACAGAGACGACAGTTGAAGTGATAGTAGGTGAAGAGCAGTTTGGGTTTAGGAGATACTGCGCTACAAGAGAAACGATTCTGGCGTTAAGATTAGAAATTGAAGGAAGGATCAAGAAAAACAAAGATACTTTTATGGCGTTTTTAGATTACAAAAACATTTTGAAAATGTTAGGGACGACAAGATGCTCAAAAACTTAAACAGATCGGGTCTAAAATACAGAGATAGTCAATGCTTTATAATCTTTATACGAGTCAAGTAGCTATATTAAAGTAGAGAATAATGAGAGACATGCTTCAGTTAAAAAGGATGTGACACAAGGTTACAGTCTGTCCCCATTAATAGTATTCAACTTGTATGTAGAAGAAGCAATAAGGGAAGTGATTTTTTTTTTTTTTGATGTGGCGTAAGTAGTGTTGCAAACTGAAAAAAAAACAAAATGTTTTTTTTCAGCTTTGTGAAAAAAAACATGAAAAAAAACCTAGCACCCGTGTTTTTTTTCTATTTTTTTTTCAGAAAACAATATATTTGATAAATTATAGTTTTATTTAAGGAACTTCCATGTGTGTTTTAAGTCTCACTGAATTATATAATGTCTCACATAATTATTCATAAGTGTATCTATATAGGTAACATAATTTTATTCATCCTCTATGTCAGTACCACATTCACTAGTATCAGCACTACCAACATTAGTTCGATTGGTGTCGGAATTTTCTGTCTCTTCTTCTGTCTCCTCTAGATCCATAACTTCAGAAATAGTTAAATTTTCTTTTAATGCTTGTTCTTGTATTGTACGCAAAAGATTTTGAAATTGCAGTTTTAAATAGTGAGCAAAGTACACACTGTGCATAAAGACTGTTCTGATAATTCTGTGTTACGGTCTTTTAAGTTTGAATTAAAATCTATTATCATACAAAATAGGAGCTTTACTTCTTTTCAATCGTTTGTTTACACCAACGGTTGCAAGGAAACGATTCATAATTAGGGACTGTGCACAAACTACGTGGCTCGGTCCAGAGGGAGGAGGGGTTAGCTGGAAGGCTATGCTGGGCTACGTGGGGAGAGGGGGGGGGGGTTCCGAGCCAGGCCACGTAACTTTCCTTTCGTAACATTTTTCACAGTTAAAATGAGGAACTGAACTCACAACAGCATGTGAGTATTTATTTCCCTCAGTTAATTATATCCGTATGTAATTTACAATATAGTCTGACCAGGGGCGGCCCTAGGGCGGTGCGAGCGGTGCGACCGCACCGGGCGCCGTCGTATGGGGGGCGCCGAAACTGCACTGACAGATCGTCTACTCAAAAAATAAATTCTATAATAACCCAATTTGCATATTATTTTAATGCACTAATCATCCAGAAAAGTTTATAAACGCAAGAGCTTCAGCTTAGTGCTCAGTCGTATGTCATCATAGAATATAGTCAACTGGAGTTGCGACTCGAGTAAGCTCGACGTATTCGAATCAAGAAAATCACAACTCGTCCCATAATTGGCACTCCCCGGGTCCGCGGCTCCCGCACCTGTTTCCTGTCTTTTGGGCTGTAGTCTTGAGTTCATGGAGCGAGATTCCATCTAGTTATCTATTTGTACCACTTCTAGACTTTAGGTGATTGCAATTAACGTTGGTATCGTAAATATTTATAAAGCATAATGCTTTTACAGACAAAACATGTGTTACATACAAAAACAAAAAAATTAAAAAAACTATCTGGAGCACAAAACCAAGGCTAAACTAAGATGGTTTAAAAATTGCTTGAAAAATTTTTTGCATTTGAGAAGTCATCTAAATCGTCGTCACCAGAACTAGTTCAAAACGCGGCGGAAGATAACTTGTTTAATAGTTCTGCCCTGGAAGAAGAACCCAGAATGAGGGTCGAAACGTCGACTACAAGGAACATGACGCGGCACCACGCGGACAGCCAAGAATCAACTGACTCTGGCCGCGGAAGCCTACGATTATATTCGTTTAATAGAAGTTCTTCAGACGAGGCTTACGATGATAAAAAGCAGCATGTACGAGAAGATTTAGCTATGGCTGGAATGTTGTCTGCAGTTCAAAATATTACAGAATGAGATATACCAGACATACCATCACCGTCACATTTTCAAAGTATAAATTATGATAATATTTTAAAATGGTCGCTCATTGACTCTACAGCCAGAGATGAAATAATTATTCTAGAAGCAAAAAAATAAAAAAATATTATGTATGTCATTTTTCAAATATGCGTTTTCAAAGAGTAATGCCAAATGGAGAAAAATAAAAAAGATAGCTTGCTTACTCTCAATATGCAGATAAAGTATATTGTTTTTACTGAAGTTTATTCAACAGAAGGTCTCATTCTTATTAGCGAAAAGAAGGATTTGATGACTGGAGCTACTTATCAGAGAATCTCAAAACTCACGAAACTTCCTCAAATCACCAACACACCATAATCAATTGGATAGAAGTGTTGATTAAATTAAACAATTTCAGTGTCATAGACAAGCATTTGTAAATACAGATTGAAAACGAAACATCAAGGAAAGGATGATGTCCAAAGTATTCTTTTTAACATGCAGTAAATTCTTGTTCAGAGGAAGCTTTGGATCTAAAACACTAAATACTTCTAATAATGGTAACTTCCTGGAAATATTGCAACTATTAGGAAAATATGACCCTGCAATGACGGAGCATCTCCGGCGTGTTGCTAATAGGGAGACAAATGTCGGGTATATATTAAAAACGAATGAAATGTGTAATAAAATACTTTTCTGTCACACTGAATTGAACTCCTGATGTCATTGCTTTCGTTGACACTAATGAAGACAAAGTCCAAGTGTGTGGATGTTTCGTTGGTAACAAGCCGGCAGGGACCTGGAAACCGGACTCACTGGCCTGTTTATCGATGATACTTTTTACAGTTCTATTTGGATATCAACGATTGTGAGGCCAAAGATATGACAATGGATCGCATATAATAGGAAGAAACAAAGGTGATCAAAGCAGAATTCTGAACCTATATCTTCGAGCATTTTTTAATCCCTGTAGCTGTCATTAAATTTGGTAATAGCAAGTTCTGCCAAAACATCAGTTAAACCAGTCCGGATTTCTTAAAAAAAATATTTTGTTCTATTTTTCCGATCAACAAAGCTATGGGAAGTGGTATTCAAGCACTTAGACGTACTATCACCAAAAAAATTGCGAAACTATTTTGGACAATAGAGTTTTTAACCTCGCCGCAGTTCGTTATCACCAGTGGCGACGTTAGCCATTACAAGGTTCGGGGCAGCAAATCTTTGCGAGGCCCTTGTCCATTGTGCAAAGTATGAGAATCAAAAGAACGTATTTCTGATGATCGACGAGAAATGCAAAAGTCATAAATAAATACATTTTGTGTTTTAAAATATTGTATTAGAAGAGTTATTAAAAGTTATCAAACATAAAGACGACAAATTATTGATGATAAACTAAGGTACATTAAAAGATATACAGAAGGATTTTAAAATGATGTTTGCGGTTTTTTCTAAGACTAAAAAATTTAACTAAAGCACAAAAATCTAACGAATGAGCTACTTCATTTTCAATTCAAAGAATAGAAAGGGCTGAAAGTCGAACTTAACACATCGAATAATTGTTAACCACGAAAAACTTGTTTCTGCGTACGCAACTATCTCAGGTAGGGTGGCAAAAATTCTCAGGACTAATTACTTCGATAGTGGGGTACACTTCAGTTAATGTTTTTTTTTTCTATTAGTTATCTCATCAGCGAGATAACGCCGTGGATCACTTCTTATACACCGATAAACGTTTTGAGTTGTTCATACAATTCTTGTTCATCTACGTATATCAGATGTTTCTCCTATTGTTAGAGATATTTGCAAGTCATTGCAATGCTTCAGAAGTTTTACAATCACTAGTTTCCTTTAATCTTTTTATGATGTGCATGAAACCAAATGTGTTTTCATCATGTTTAAGTTCCTCAAATCTATGTTGGCAACTTGCGCGCACATTGTCAACAATAACATACTAACACGTAGTTTATTTTGAAAATCTCCTCCGCATGCAATTCAAGAGCATCATTTTTTCTCCTACATAATGAAAGTTCGTTCTCTTACGTTTCCTTCTCACGATAATGAACTTTGTCAATATCGTTTTAGCCAGCTGTTTCCCTCGCCGTTACCAAGGATAATGACTCGAAACCATATCCAGATAATTTTCAAGCCAATGTGTAAATGCATCATGTGTTGTTTAGCCGCATGTAGATGCATTTTTCGTTTTGAAACATTTTTCTTATTACATTTATCTTTGTAAGAATTTCATACCATACGACGAAAGCAACTACGAATTCGTAGGTAGTTATTTCCTATTTTATAGACTTGCATTCACTAACCCAATGACAATCTATTGTATTTTCTGCTAAATCTCTTAAAGCATCACATATATCTCTTGGTTGTAATCCAGTCAAATGAGGTGAAAAAAGGGGCAAACCTCGTAATGAAAGATAACAAGCTGAAAATTTGCTCTTGCTCTAACCTTTGTTTTGATATTTTATAAGTTGGCTCAAAAGTCTCATAGAATCCCGTATACGCCAGTCAAGATAATCAAGGTCAAATATCACAAAAAAACGGTTTTTATAAATATCTCGCTTCCTTTACTCTAAATGTTATTTTGAGTTACTGTAAAAGTTGTAGAGCATAAAATTCTCTACAAATTTCGTCACAGACAATATTTCATAGCTTTAACCCTTCTTGAGATAGAGCGTGAAGAATGGGGAGTGATTAGCCGTATGGACGACAGCGCTACTTACGGTACGTTAAGTGTAGAATCCAATTATTAAAAACTAAGTGAATCTGACCTTTACCTGATGTGAGCATTTAGTTCGCCACAGTGGCTTAAATAAACCTTTTCAGACATACAGCATTCCTTGTTACTTCTCTTGTTTCTTATTCATACCGGTGCTGTCCTATACTAATTTTTCTGAGGTTTGAGTTATTATTAATAAATAAAGACTATCTTCTGCCCACGGCTTTGCTCGAGTGGAATTCATAACGCATTCGTACACGTATTCGTATCTGAATCCCACAGAATACTACTTTTTCGATCGAGATAAAAGTAGATAACCAATACATTATTCCAAATTTTATTTTAAGCCGTTCAGCCGTTTAGACGTGAAACAGTAAAAACTTTCAATCAAACAAACTTTTGCATTTATAATATGAGTAAAATGTAAAAAAAAAAATGCTATCTTCAATCAGTCTATAGGGACACCCTAATCACGAATAAGCGATTGCACATTTGGGGCGCCACAATATGATCTCGCACCACCTAAAAAAATTTCTAGGGCCGCCTCTGAGTCTGACAAGAGAAAACAGTACAAAATGTCTTCTGGAATCAAAACGGAAGAAAGCTACGTGCTACGTGAGCGGGGGGGAGGCAAAAGCCACGTAGGGCTACGTGGGGGAGGAGGGGGGGGGTTCACAGGAGGCCAAAATGGAGCTATGTGGTTTATGCACGCTTCCTTACTGACAATTTAATGAGTCAGTACCACTATACTCTGAGAGTTAACAAGTATACGAATATAAGGAAAGCCCAATAAGTAATAAAAAGAGGCAAAAAACCGTGGATAAATTTTAAATTCCTAATTTTTTTAAAAGATCTGTAGGTAATTTTGTAGGGTTGGCAGTAGTATTTCAAATAGCAAGTAGCAATCTTAACAATGGGGAATGGGGATTCCTTCTCGCGCAACCTAGTCTCTTCGGGAAATCCCGTTCATAAAGAAAAGTTTCATTCAATTTTGCCAATATTTTCGTAATTTTTTTTCCTACTGAACCAGAAAAATATAGTAGATTTTAAACTAAGAGAAGTACTTAGAATAAACTCTAAAACAGTCATTTTAAACGATAACTGCCTTACAAATTTGAGATTTAGTAGTTGTGAAAAAAACGTGTTCCAGAAAAAAAAACATTTTTTTTTTCAAAGTTTTTTTTCCATGTTTTTTTTTCAAGCCAGAAAAAAAACCGTTTTTTACAACACTAGGCGTAAGTGTTCATGGGGAAAAAAATTAGTATGCTATGATTTGCTGACGACATAGTCTTGTTAGCAGAACTGGTTGAGGATATTGAGAATTTACTGAATCGCATGAACAAAATACTGAACGAAGTGTTTGGTTTAAATATAAATCAAAGAAAAACAAAAGTTAGGAAATGTAACAGAAATCACACCAAAATATAAAAATAGGGTCGGATGCGACAGAAGAAGTCAGTGAATTTTGCTACTTAGGAAGTAAAATTACAACCGATGGTAGAAGAAGGAATGATGGTAAAAGCAGAATAACTGGAAAAAGAGCTTTCATGCAAAAAAGAAATCTTTTAGTTTAAGATATTGATCTAGGACTCAGAAAGAACTTTTTAAAACAGTATGAGTGGAGCACAACACTTTAGGGCAGCGAAGCATGGACTGTAAGAATACGAGAAAGAAGGAAAATTGAAGCTTTTGAAATGTGGTGCTATAGAATAATGCTGAAAGTTAAGTGGAGAGAAAAAGTACGAAAGTTAAGTGGAGAGATAAAGTAAATGGTGGCTAAAGAAAGAAGTTTTATGGAAAAGTGTTACAGAAATAAGAGACAAGCTCGTAGGTCATATTTTGTGACATGTTGGATTGGTTAATTTGTTAGTGGAGGGAACAGTAGAAGGTAAGAACTGCAGAGGAAGACAGAGATTAGAATATGTAAAACAGATAATAGAGGACGTTGATTGTAATGGGTATGCTGAGATGAAAAAGGGTAGCACAAGATAGGAAGGGATGGAGGATTGCTTCAAACCAGTTGACAGACTGATGACAGCAATATATATATATATATATATATATATATATATATATAAACATTTCTCCAGGAGCAGAAGCTGTACAGTATTCGAAACCCAACCAAATTCCGCATAGAAGTTTTTCAATGAATCTGATTCATGCAAACAGACATACATAAATTTTAAAACAGTTGATTCCCTTTGTGTAAGTCATTATACTTCTTGCGTGTTGCAGTTTTATGGTGTGTGTTCGCTGGATACGCGGCGGTGTCACTGCTACCTGCTGTTGATTGCGCCCGCAGGTAGCGCAATTATCCCGCAGTTAGCACGACCGTGAGAACAGGACACGACCAGCAGCGCCTCGTCCGACAGCCAATCCGGATGACCCGCAGTACAATCGACAACCCGGACGCACAGATACGCTTCCAGGAATCCGTCCGCACAGTGGTTACTCGGCGTATGATTAACTAGCAAAGCAGTCTCTACTGTACCACACCTGTTAGTAAGCTGAATCTCAAAGCTCGCTCTTTAACCAAGCACGTCTCTTTCGACGGAAAGGTTAAAAGTTTTCGGCCAAGCAGTGAAAGGGGGAGCCCATTAATTACGTGAGATGAAATAGGTGGGAAGGGGGGAAAGTTCCGGCGAAATCTCACTAAACCTCACCAAGGGGGAGGGGGGGGGGTCAACGGAAATCTCACGTGAGGTTTTGAAATTCTAGAAGAATGGTAGAGCTTAAAAAAAAAGTCTACAAATGATGCTTAAGTCGACTTTAGGTGGTGTATGGTCTAAATATCTACCTTGGGTGCACAGAACCTAAAAAACAAATCTCGAAAAGTTACGAGTTCGATTACTAGGAAGGGGGTGGGGGGAGTGTCTCCATCAAAATCTCACCTCATTTTAGAGGTGGGGGGCAGGGTCCTACCAAATCTCACCAAGTCTTACCAGAAAAGGAGGG
Source organism: Vandiemenella viatica (assembly GCA_031002005.1). Classification (NCBI taxonomy): domain Eukaryota; kingdom Metazoa; phylum Arthropoda; class Insecta; order Orthoptera; family Morabidae; genus Vandiemenella; species Vandiemenella viatica. The sequence goes on along the minus strand of CM061920.1, from coordinate 17,403,603 downwards.
AGGGGGGGTCCGGAATTCCGGAAAAACACCTCACGGCATTAATGGACGCCCCTAAAGAGAGAATTTTTTAGGATAAAATATGCAATTATGTTTCACTTAGTTCAAAGCGCTTCGTCCACTATTTCTCCGATCCTATCTCTTAAGTGTGATGGTGGACGGTATGGTAGTAATTGCGTGCGGAGAAATAGGTTGGGGGGGGGGGGGTGTCTCCAGCGAAATCTCAAGAAACCTCACCAAGGGGGAGGGAGGACGGGTCAACGGAAATCTCAAGTCATCTTTTTAATTTCTTCATTAACGGTGCTAAAAAAAGGTCTACAAAAGACGCCTTCACCAACTTTAAGGGAAAAGGGGAGGGGGAGGGTATAACCACTCTAGGAAGCAGGAAAGCTAAAAAAAGTGCAGAGTATTTTTTTTCTCGATTACTGTTTTTTTTTTATATTTAAAGATTTTAGTGTTGCCTAATGTTTGTCAGAGCCACGCTAACTCCAACGAGGCAGTTGAGTCTGTGCATTCAAGCAGAGAGTAAGGGCATCATTCCAACTTCGCCAATCAATAATTAGGTTGTTCGTAAAGTAAAGAAATTCAGTAAGAGCAAAACGTAACTGTCAAACGATTGAAGAGGAGACAAGTAAATTAATTTGTCTTCACTGAAGAATAGTTCGACAATGCAGACAAGACTCTGGCCTCGTATTCGGGAGGACGCGGGTTCGAATCCCCGTCTTGGCATCCAGATTTGGGTTTTGCCGGGATGCTTCCTTCAAAAGGCCATGGCTGAATTCCTGCCCCTTCCTTGTACCCAGTCCCTTTCCGCTTCTAGTGACCTCTATGTCGACGAGACATAAAGCCATAAGAAAAAGCAGACAACCTCCTGCACTCTGTCTACGCAGGAGGATGTGAACGTCACGGAACCGCTGAAGGCTCAAATTAGATATATTGTCACAACGCCTCCTACAAGTACTCTGCAACTGAATGGCTACAAACCCCGGACATCTAGTTCTATTTTCATTTTTGAGTCATTTCTAATGAATTTTGTGAATTGTAGTTGCATGTGCACTCATTCTCCTATTTTAGGTAAGGGTGTCAGGGATTGGAATACGTTACCGAGGGAACTGATGAATAATTTAATAAAAACGTTGAAAGAATTTAAAGTTAAAATTTGTAGAGGGTAAATGTAGGTGGGTGCAGGAAAGGGGGAAGATGGGTGTGTAGGGAAATGGCCACCGGAGCGTGTGCTCCATTGTTATTACCCAAATTAAATTAAATTAAATCATTTGTCTTTGTTACCCACTAGATGGGAGATTGCCATGTCGTGAACTTTAATGCATTCATCACCGGAAGCAGACTGCTAACAATGATATAAATGGTCGAACATCATCGAGAGATCGAATGAATAACCCAAGAAAGCAGATTGGTCAATGACACGTCTATTAGTGATGGTCGACTATCTGTTATAGGGAGATTCCAGCCAGGTACTCCAGTTTTGTAGTTTTTGCGGAACAGACCGACAGACAGATATTACAAAAACGCTTGATTCCTTTTCTTTAGCCAAAAATTGATTTTTCAAAAAAATTTCGATGCAGAGAATTTTTTCTCGATTACTGTTTTATGTTAGAGGCTTTCGACAAAGGGTGTAAGAAAATCAGAATGAGAATCAATAGGAAGAAACTTAAATGTATGGTAGTGGGAAGGAGTGAGAAAGAAATAATGATAAAGGAACAAGGAGAAATAATTGAATATGTGGATTCCTACAAATATATCGGAAGTATTGTGTGTGGTGATATGAGCTGCAAAATGGAGGTGAAAGCTAGAATCGCAATGGCAATGGAAGCTTTCAATATAAAGAAAAACGTATTATGCGGAAGACTGGATAAAAAGCTGAGTACAAAGTTAGTTGAATGTTTGGTTTGCAGTGCAGGACTATATGGGGTGAAAGAATGGACGCTACGCAAAGAAGATCTAAAGAGGTTGGAAGCTTTCGAAATGTGGATAAGGAGGAGGATGGAGATAATAAGTTGAAAAGACAACGTAAGGAATGATGGGGTGCTGGAACGAGTAGTAGAGGAAAGGTCCCTTATAAAAACAATATGGAACCGACAAAGGTCATGTGTTGAGGAATGAATGCCTGCTTAAAACCGCCCTGGAGGGGATCGTAAATGGAAGGAAAAGAAGAGGTCGACGAAGAAAGAAAATGCATGATGACATCATGATAAATGGCAAATACATAGAGACGAAGAGACTGGCGGAGCAAAGGGAGACATGGAAGGCGGTCGTTGTGAATGGACCACCTGAGTAGCAGAAAACCGATGTTGATGACTTTTTTTTATTATATTTGAAGATTTTAGTGTGGTCCAGTGTTTGTCATAACCATGCTAACTTCAACGAAGAAGTTGAGTCAGCGCATTCATCACAGCTTCGGCGATTACTACTTAGGTTTTATGTAAAGTAAATAAATTCACTAAAAGTAAAACCTAACTGTGAAACGATAGAAGAGGAGAAGTTAATTAATTTATCTTCACCGAAGAAGAGTTCAACAATGCAGAGAAGACGCTACAACACAACCTCCTGCATTCAGTCTACCCAGGTGGACCTGAACGTCACCGAACCGCGTGAGAACAGGTGGATGCAACTGCTGAAGGCGACTCTTCTGATGAATGCAGAAATCAACAGCAAAAAATCTGTCACGACGCCTCTTTAGAAGATACAGCCCAAGTACCCCATTACTGAATGGCTCCAAAGTCCGGACATCAATTTCTACTATCATTTTTTGTCTTACTTCTAATGAACTGTGTACATTGTGGTGGTTTGTGTAATCATTTGTTCTTGTTACCTTCTTATGCCGTACGTAATAAGTAAACAGACTGGCGTGGAGCGTTAATGAAGGCGTTAGGAGAGGTGGATAGTGTTTCTCACGGGCGCCGCGTGGCCTCGGCGAAACGGCGCCAGCGCCGCCATTACATTGTAATTAAAGCTAGGAAGGATACTTAGCAAAGTCGGAGGAACCGCGCTGACGTAATTGTTAACCGCGCGCCCTCTGCCCGCTGGTTATTACCTTTAATTTTGATGGGTAATTACGGCGGCCGAACCGCACAAAAAGGGTCCGCAGGTCCCGGGCCGGCCCAGGGCGGGCGTCTCGTAATGGCCTGGCGCCATCCTGCGCCTACACTGTAGCCTCACACGCACAGTGCCGTATGGCGGTCCACCACTCGCGGCCCAGCAAGTGGGCCAGCACCAGCCTCGCACACGCACTACCTAGCTCGCTAGGTCAGCATGGTATCAACGAAAATATCAAGAAGAGACAGCTGATTAAGTACACAGTGGAAACTTCTATAGGTGCGCTACGCGGTGTTTGGATGGGGGTAAATCTGTGAGTTCGTGACGTCACCGTCACCAAGATGCCACCTGTTGAGCGCGTCACCTTTACGCCACCTGTTGCGCCTATGATATGCGCGCTGGACGCTTTTCGCAAAATCTGTATACAAACACTTTTTATCCAATTTTGATGGAACTTTGCATACGTATACTTAATAAATATAAAAACACTGTTTACGTTTGATTTACATAACCCTAAACCCTCTGCTCCTTTTCCCCTCACCTTAGTTTCTGTCAGTGTTGTTCATAGAAACCCACAGCTTTCATCCGATTTTGATAATACTGACCACACGTATACTTCGAACCAAAGTTTCTAGTCATTTAAGGCGTTTACTTCCAAAAGTTCTCTCTCCAGCCGCGGGTTAAAATCCCTCGGTGGGTAAGAATTTTTAGGAGTTGTATTTAATAATATGAACTACGCCGGGACGTTCCGTGGTTCTGATACCACGTTAAACCGCAGGCCCCTGAAGAAAGTAATTGTCCTTCCAGCCTTTGAAACAATAGCTTGGTACATCTCCTTTGGGAAGATTTCACGAACCGTCATGTTAGGGACTAAGTTAGGTTTTTAGGTTTTGAAGTGAAAACTTCTCTAGGCTCGTTGGGCGAATTTGAATGGGTAAAATTTTATGAGTTCGCATTACCGACATGCTAATGCGAACGGTATGTCTGTTGCGACCTGGTGTTTCAGTGGTTAAGGTGTCTGACTGGCGAACGAAAGGTATCCGGTTCGATTCTCTATCTCGGCGGGGATTTTCATAGACCATTAATCCGACCTTCACCTCTCGCACAGCTTGCTCTGTAATGTGAAGTACGCCAGAACGCTGCCGTTGCTTGGATTCCACGTTAAACGATAGGTCCCTTGTACCTGGTATCAGTACCGGGTTAGGTTACGGCGGCTAAGACAGGGGCGAAAAGCGCAGCCATTACAAACCCTGTCACCAGGTCATTACGTCAACACGGAATTATTGTTATTTAGTATATGTGTAGCTGTAAGTATGAGTGTTGTGCGTATGATATTCATAGTTTTAAGTTTAAATTTGTGTCGGAAGTCCAAATGACTGCCATTTTTTTTTTTTAATTGACAACTGGGTTGTGGAGGAATTACGTGACAATCGTGGCGTAACATTTGACAGTAAAGTCTGTCAGGCAGGTGGTAGGTGGTAGGTGGTAGGTGGTAGAGAGTGACTTCAATATCCTTTATGTATTGGAAAGGTTAGATGAGGGGATGTACCAGGAAAATGAGGGTACTCTGTAAGAAAACATTGGTCCGGTCAACCTCCCTCTTACCCCTGTCTAAAAGTATGTATGTATAGGTTTGTATATAGGATTATATCTTACAATGCTTAACAGTGAATGCTGAAAAACTTGTTTACTTATGTAACATAAAATAATGTAATTTTATTATGTTAGATAAGGTTTCTATTCTTTTTAGTTCTGAGATGAATGTATAGTGTATTATTAGAGCTATTTACATGTTTGGTGCAAAATAATTGCCTGAGATGGCGAAGTGATATACTATAAAAGATTGTACTATGTTTGATACCAAATGTATATGGATGGATTTGTATATGTATGTATTTATATATGTAGACGTGTGGGCTATATACGCAAGTGACTAGCGAATGACTGAGGCTGGTTGCTGTGAAAGGTGTTTTTAGGGATAGCCCAGTGATGTAGTATAGATGTCCAATCTTTTCTCTGACACTGAATGAGGTTTTTTGAGTGGTTTATTCATGAAGATAGACCTAAGAATGTAAGAGGAATGCTTAAAGGTGTCGTTATCGTCAAAAAGTTACTTTTAACGATGATCAAATAATGTTTTCTGAGTGTTTGAAGTTTTTATGTAAAGAAGTGTATTTTTGTTGACTGGTCGAAATTGGCGAAAGCCAGCGACCACTAAGTCTTTTTTTTTTTTTTTTAAATACATTGGTCAGGCGAATGCTTCAATATGGTAGTGTTGAAAGAGACCCACATTTTGGATATCAAATACAGAAGTTGGATGGGGTGCAGAGAAGGTATGTTAGATTTGTTTGTTGACATAACCGCTGCAAGCAATCAGTACTTGATATCCAGTAGTAAAGAAAATGGATTGGGATTAATTTGAAGACAGGAAGAGGGTGAGAAGAGTGCTGGTAGTGTACTGCTAATCAGACTTGATTAAGAATTGGTGAAGAATAGGGAGTGGTGCTTGGAAGGGAGAAGATGATCATAACCACAAGCTGGCACCTGATTTTAGGCAAAAGGGTGTGGTGAATTTTGTTTTCTAGGTAAGGGTGTGAGAGACTGCAAAACATACCAATGGAAGTGCCAAATAATTTACAAGAAACACTGAAATAATATAAAATTCGTAAAGGACAAAACTACATGGGTAGTATACAGAGTTGAAGATGAAAAAGAAATAATGAAGTTCAAAAAGTAGTTGTATAGTGAAATTTTTAACCTAGTATGTTCTCCACGAAGGTGTAGAAAAGTGAAGCTAAGATTGTCACCTCACAAGCCTTGTTATAGTTCACTGAAAGACATCTCAGACATTTTAATGACAGAAAACACACTCATACAAGCACAAACAAGAGCACTCCACTTGTTACGAATCCACCTCGTGTCGAGGCGAACTCTGCTGTGAGACAGTGAAGAACCAATCTCCTCGGCTTGAACCAGAGCCGAGTAGGCGAACTTAATCGTCACGTCGTAAGTTTCATCTCAGTCCTCTTTATAATCACTGCACAAGCAAAGACTCGTTAAGATGTAATTACCACGGTGATGTCGCTGAAATTATTGTTCAGCATAATTAGCGATCCTTACACGCATTATTTTGCAAATTTCCGTTACCTTCGTTAGCTAATTTCTTTTCCACACCCGACGGATACTGTTAGCAGTAAAAGTGGAACATTTCAGACTCAGTGCTCCCGTACGTGGCTGTAAAGCTACGGGGGCATCCACAAATTACGTGAGGTGTTTTTCCGGATTTCTGGACCCCCCCCCCCTCCCCCCTGGTGAGATTTCGTGAGATTTCGTGAGATCTGATCTGGCCGGACCCCCCCCCCCCCCTCTGGTGAGATCTGGTCCGTGAGAACCTCCCCCCCCCTACAAATCGCCCTGGAAACTTTTGTAGACCTTTTTTTTTAGGTCACACCCTAACTTTTTTGACGAAGTACCCTCCTAAAATCGACTTTGGCGCAAATTGTAGACCTTTTTTTTGGCTCTACTGTCCACAAATTTTTCGCAAAACCTCATGTGAGATTTCCGTAGACCCCCCCCCCCCTCCACCCTGGTGAGATTTCGCCGGACCCCCCCCCCCCCTATTTCACCTCACGTAATTAATGGATGTCCCCTAGTAACAGGTGTAACATCCATCAATTCTACAAAAAGGGATCAATTTCATTATTCAGTGTCCTACCACAAGAACTGACACGTTACCTATTAAAGGCAGACACTGTTAAGTCCAAACTAAAATAGTTTATTTTTTATCTGGGCCCATTTCACTCCGAAACCCAATTTTCTTCTGGGTATTTAGTAGCTGAAAATACTTAAAAACTAAATCTGATAAGGGGTAATGAACGATGAGGACACAAAAGTTGTTGACAACCACTGATGTAGCGAACAGTACTTTATTCTGGAATTGTTTATTAACTCTGTGACAACTGCATTCAAGTATGCTAAAGCATCCCGCCCCGTTGGTGTACGGCGCCTGACACGGGGTTAGCTGGTAGTGGACTTAGTTCGCAGGGTAGGAGAAGTGGTGGTGGTCAGTTCTTAGCAACCAGATCGAGCACCAAAGTCCTGGGTTAAACGTCTCTTCAGTGCATACCACACTGTTGATGGTGATTCGTCCGTTAGTCGGGGACGTTAAACCTGGTGACCCCGTCGGTACCATTCGGAATAATAGCCCTCTTTCTTCCTTCATCTGTGATTCATTCACAATCGTAACAACACATTCCACTGATCATATTACATTCATCGACTCAAAACAGCAACATGTTCACACACTTTCATCTCTGAGGAAGGCAGGGGAAGGCCACAGCAATTAAATTTCTGAAAAAAAAGCTTCCATCGTGGAGTAAATCGCTCAATGGCTGTCACCAAATCTGACGCACCGGGTAGTGGACATAATCAAATCATTGCCTGAGTTACGCTGGGACCCACTGTGTTTAGCTAATTAGATTTAATCACAGCTGGGCAGAAAACCGTTAATCGTTAATTAACGAAGTTAACAAAATTTGAACAATGTAACTTTTAAATTAACCTACAAAATTATTAACTTTATTCTTAACTTCCGTTAACTTTGGTTCGTTACACCGCATGTTGACGTCATTTCGTTTGTTTGAACTGCGCACCACGGGACGCTGGTACGTTTGGCGAGTCGAAAAGCGAACGAGTTACGTAGGCAATGCGAAGTGCGAATGTGATGCATATATAAGTGTGATGCCAGGCGTGGTGTGGGTGCGAACAGGAGCGCAGAGTGGTGAAGGGTTTATTTTTTACGTCTGCAAACCGGCGCTCACTACTAGTTTCAAATTCGATCGGCGATTGATTTTGATATTTTTTAAATCTAACTTTCTTACTACGAGGAATACAGTGCCACTTTTACATCATGGAAACTGAAGATGTAGAATCTGTGTGTGAAAGCAGCAACGCTATCACCACAAACGAGAAGACTAAAAATCATTGGCCACATTTATGCCATTAAGTTGCATTTAAATCAAGATTCGTAGAACAGTTGATTTATGAATTTAAACTGTGTTTGCCCATACTTTCTACAGTCAAGGCTCACGTTTCTAGCATTAATAATATTGAACAACACATGAAGAGAATGCATACATCCAAATATTTATAGTTTTTTTTAACAAAAAAAAAAGTCAACATGTGGGAAATGGAAAAACAATTCAAAGCCTACTTCAAGTGCTGTGGATTCTTCTGACGTAGATAGGAGCCGGAAGTTTTTTTATCGCCATCTGCATCGTAGTTAGCAACAATGGCGTTTCTCAGGATGGTATGGACCAATGAATCGTATACTTTTTCGCTGCCAGCATGATTCGACTACATCTTGTAGAATCCGATACGTTTGAAAAGCTGATTAAAACGTCGATCCCCATTAAGAACTCAGTTTCCAGAGGGACATTGAGTAGACGCACTGATGGTTAACTATTAACGGATAACTGTAACTTGCGTTAAATTTGCAAAAATGTAACGGTTTAACGATTATCGAAGTTAACTTTTTAAGTAGGGGATTAACGAAGTTAACTTTTGGATTAACTGTGCCCAGCTATGAATTTAATTTTGAAAGAAAGGAAGCAGGCTTGCTCGGTTTGGAAGCTGTTTGTCGCCTGCATCGCGTGACCATTAGCCTCTGCACTGTCCGTCGTCGTAGCAGTACTCCACTGCTAACAGAGTACAGCCTCGTAGGTGCTGTTATTTGATTCTCTCCCCCTTCCCCCACCCCCAGCCCCGGCAATTATGTTTGTTTAGTGTCAGGCGCCGCCTAATTATATTCCCGCGGTTCCGGCCGGACAGTCTGGTTCGCACACACATGGAACACACTCATCAACAGGATTCGAACTAACGATGCAGACTCCACTTCGGACATTCACTGTTATGAGTAACGTCACAAAACGAAATAGCTTCTGATTTAATTGGAGTCGAACATGTGCGCCGGTGACAATTTAACCATGCACCCACTTTTAAATTTAATTTTTCTTATATATATATATATATATATATATATATATATATATATAAAAGGACTACACATACCATATCTGGCATTTGTTGACGACTTAGCAATCATCATAGACAAAGAAGAAGTGGCCATCAGGCAAATAGAAATCCTCAAGGAATACGCAGAAAAAAACAAGATTACAAATTTCATTGAAAAAAAAAAAAAAAAAAACAAGATTAATAAGGAACAAAATAGAAACACGAAAACTAATAACAAAATATTGTAAAATCAACAGGGTAAAACACTTTAAATATCTAGGCGAAATCATGGAACAAACAGGGCTAGAAGGGAAAGCACAGGAAGCAAGTGTACAGAAGATGAAGAAAGCAATGAGGTTAGTACAAAATATTTATAAAAGAAAAAAAATTTCAAACAACACCACTATAACACACTAATTAAGACAGCAGTCACATACGCAGTGAAAAATAGGCAATGAACACTAAACAAGCAACAAAACAAATCAAGAAAGAAGAAAGATAAATTATCAGAAAAATCCTCGAACCTAGAGTGAATGAAGATGGACAGTATTGACCTCAAACTAGAAAAACTACAGAGAAAACTTCAAACATGGAATCAGACTTGAAGAAAAAAGGCTGAAATTTTGTGTAAATCTGAGTAGAGTTCCCAAGCAAAGAATCTAAAGACAAATTTTAGAATGCACACAAACAATAAAACCAACAACAACCACATGGATGAAGGAGGTGCAGAAAAACCTGAACTCTGCAGGCATTGCTAAGGGAGACGTCACAGACCGAGAGATTTTTTTAAAAAGAAGTGAGAAGTTATTTCGGAGAAGAAGAAAAAAGGAAAGTACTAAACGCATCTGTACTGCCGAAGAAAAGAAAACCGGCAGTGGAAGAATAAAAAAATATTGGTCGGACAAGAAGAACATCCCAAAGAAAAATTGAACACATCCAATCAAAATTGGTTATCGTTCTCCGTTAAGAGGACATACGACAATAATAATAATATCTGCAATTGGACCTGTCGGATCACGCAAAAGCCTTAACGATTCAGTTTTCTGGGTTTCCATACAGCTCTCATTTTTTCTCCGTGGATTCTCTTTCTTTCTTCATTCCATTCCCTGGTCTCTTAATCACTTCATTCTCTGGCGCTATACTTCCCATTTGTTAATTTTTTGTCTGGACGTGTGTCTGTCTATGATTTCTGACGAGTATATGTGGGTTTTTTCAAGGTCTTTTTTGATCTGCTGGACCCAGAGCATACTTTTTAACTGTCCTACGTACGTCATAATTTTGTGGATGAGTCTTGTTGTTGGGAGTCTGTAAATATGTCCATAAAATCTCTTTTCCTCGTGTCTGCCGCGAGGTTTGACAGTGTTTCTGTTCCTTTTCGAGATTTAAGTCTATATCCGTCATCTGTTTTTTCTGGTGCCGGGGATCTTTCTTATAATTTAGCGTTCTTCTTTCAGGACGTTTTCTAGGTCATGTTTCCTGTGGAGGGTTAAATTTTCGCTGGCGAACAGGGCTATTGATAATTGTGTTGTAGTGTCTGACTTTTGTGTTGACAGATGTTGAAGGTTCAACCGAAGGCTCTCCTACGTTTTTTGCATGAGACCTTTCTGTGATATTTTCTCTCCTTCTGTGGGTTCGAGGATTTCTACCACATGATTGAAGTACTAGACTAATTTGTCCATATTTTGCGGTAAGATTTTGAGTATGGAGTTTTGAGCAGATGAACTTGGATTTTTGGAAAGATATTTGTAAGCCTACTCTTACAGCGCATTCCTTGAGGCTTTTTATCTCTTTAATTGATGTGTTCTCCTCATCTGCTAGCATTATATATATATAATTCTTTATCTTGATATCAACGCTCTGCTACTATTTCCCTCTGTGAATTCTAGTTTAAATTCTTTCAGTGTTTCTCGTAAATTGTTCAGCATTTGCATTACTAATTGATTCCTATCTCTGAGTTCCTTAACTCTCCCACTCTCTTGCTTCTGAAATCGAGCGACATCTTCTGCTCATGGCCATTTGCTCCCTTCAAAGCATAGCACTGGTAATTATTCTACCAATTTCCTTCCAAGACCCATCTCCAATACACGTCTTACAGACACCTAGCACTGACTCGTCTTCAGGTTTCTGATTGCGTTCTGCAGTAATTTTCACGCTATATCTGCCCTCCTTTTCACCTCTTCCAACTAGTGCGTTTCATATTTCTTCCCTGGCGCTCCCAAAAGATACGGAAGTTAATTCGATGCTGGCTTTTCTTAACTTCTGGAGAGTTCAGAATAGTGGGAAAACTTATTCGTAGATTATTCTGATAAATATGTTATTAAAAGAAATTTTCGATAAAATATTTTTTTTTACCTTCTGAATGACAGTCTCCAAGTTAACTTCTCATTGCCTCTCCTACTTAGTACAACACTAAGCCCAACCAAGGAGACATCGGGATACATGACAAAAAATCTTCACAGGTTTGCAGCCGGATTTTATTATAAGATGACAAGCTTTCGGCCACTATCTCAGTAGCCATCTTCAGGTCGATAACAGCAGCGGCGATCTTGCGTTTACGAAAGCCAAGCGTTTACTGGTGTCGCCTAGCAACCTCATGACGCTAGCAGTCTTGCTTCGCTGTGATTGGTCGAGGCGGCGGTCACCCATCCAAGCGCTCACCACGCTCACAATTGCTTAACTACCGGAGCTTAGCAGTACCCGTCACGATGACGCTGCTGCTGCTGCTGCCGGTCACCCATCCAAGTTCTTACCACTCTCAGCATTGCTTAACTGCCCGAGTCTAGCCGGCTGTCCACACTCCACCGGATCGCCGGCAACCAGGGAACGTGGGCCACACAGTATAGATAACCCTGGTTTCCAAGCGTTACTCAGCACATAACCCATGTCACGGTTAACCAGGTTGTCATGTAACCGTATTTCTATAGCTTCTTTAACCACGGACTGCCAAAAGAACGAACATTTAGTCAACACCTTCACGTTGTCAAAGTCCATTCTGTGGCCATTTTCAATAACATGTTGAGCAACAGCAGATTTTTCCATCTGAAAAAGCCGAATGTAGCGTTGATGTTCCGCCACACGGGCCTTGATTGTGCGTACTGTCTGTCCAATGTAAGATTTACCACATTCACACTGTATACTATACACCCCCGGTGTCTTCAGCCCCAAGTCATCCTTCACAGAACGTAATAAGTCACGTATTTTGGCAGGAGGACGAAATATGCTCTTAATACCATGTCGATCTAGTATCCTGCCTATTTTCCCGGATATGTTACCAGCAAATGGGATATATGCCAGATCTTTATACCGTTCTTTAGGTTCAATTGGCTGTTTGTTTGGCGTTTTTTGTAGTGCCCTTTCTATTTGTCCGTTACAATATCCATTTCTCCTGAATGTAGTACGGAGATGTTCCAGTTCCGTCGGCAGACTGTCAGCATCAGAGATTTCTTTCGCTCTATGCACCAGTGTGTACAATACCGCATTTTTCTGAGCCGGGTGGTGGAAGCTTCCGGCATGTAAGTAACGGTCCGTATGGGTAGGTTTTCTATACACACTATGAGAAAGAGTCCCATCTGGTTTTCGCCGAATAAGAATGTCCAAAAAAGGCAAGCTACCATTCTCTTCCAGTTCCATCGTGAAACGTATGTTTGGGTGAATTCCATTGAGGTGGTCCAGAAATTCATTTAGACTGATGATCCCATGGGGCCAAACAACAAATGTCCGTGGTTAAAGAAGCTATAGAAATACGGTTACATGACAACCTGGTTAACCGTGACATGGGGTTATGTGCTGAGTAACGCTTGGAAACCAGGGTTATCTATACTGTGTGGCCCACATTCCCTGGTTGCCGGCGATCCGGTGGAGTGTGGACAGCCGGCTAGACTCGGGCAGTTAAGCAATGCTGAGAGTGGTAAGAACTTGGATGGGTGACCGGTACTGCTAAGCTCCGGTAGTTAAGCAATTATGAGCGTGGTTGAGCGCTTGGATGGGGGACCGCCGCCTCGACCAATCACAGCGAAGCAAGACTGCTAGCGTCATGAGGTTGCTAGGCGACACCAGTAAACGCTTGGCTTTCGTAAACGCAAGATCGCCGCTACTGTTATCGACCTGAAGATGGCTACTGAGATAGTGGCCGAAAGCTTGTCATCTTATAATAAAATCCGGCTGCAAACCTGTGAAGATTTTTTGTCATTTATTCGCCGGGAAAGTCTGCATTCACATATAAAATACCTCTACGGGGAGGAGATGTACATGAGGGTAAGACATCTGGAAAAATTACGAAAGAAGAAGGCTAGACTTTTGTGCTCCTTGGTCTTCCTACTGAGGTGTCGAGATTCAAACATTGTGCCTCGCTTTTGTATGGTTGGCCATCATATTGATACTCCAAAAGCCAACCGGATTCTACGTCGTGCAAGTCTTTCGCTTCTACGAGAGCGCATTCGCTACACACGTTTTTCACTTGATAAAAACGCCCTGGAATTATATCATTGCCATTTGGAGCTTGCTGCCATACTGTCGCCGGCCTCCTGGGATTGGGTAGATACTGCTACGTCGGCTCAGGCGAACCTGGAGTTTGACAAGACATCAGTCAGACAGGTTTCCAAATTTAACCGCCTGTCACGATATCAGCGTCCGGCAGAGGAACAAAGTTCTAAACACACAATAGTCAACCTAACTGAATTACAGCTGGACGAAGCAACTGAAAAAGTACTATCCAAAGGGTTAAACTTCGCCCCGACTCCTAAAACGGTTCCAGTTAAAGATATCATATGCGCAGTTGAATTGGCCGCACGCAAGCTTCCGGGAGATTCGACCGAGGAAATTCGGAGGGAAACATGCAGGGTTCTGGAGAGAGCCAAACTTCCAAAGTCGAATATCACAAAATCTGAACGCATGGCCTTAAGAGCTTTACGCCAGAATGATGAAATTGTGGTCTTACCAGCGGACAAGGGTAATGCTACTGTCCTTATTACTGCTGAAATGTACGAGACCAAGGTAAGAAAGCTGCTTAATGACACTGCTTACAAGCCGCTCAATGAAGACCCAACTTCGAAAATAGAAAGAAAGGTAACAGCACTTCTAAAGAAGACGTGTTTTCCATCGGAAGTCGTTAAGGGTCTTCGACCTCGTGCTGCCAGACCACCTAGATTCTATGGTCTGCCAAAAATTCACAAGGAGGACGTCCCTTTACGGCCTATTGTGAGTACCATTAGTAGTCCCACATATGGTCTGGCTAAATATCTAGCTAGTATGCTTGGTTCCTACGTAGGGAAAGGTCCTCACCATGTTGTGAACTCAACACAATTTGTCAGTGTTCTTCAAAAGATGCACCTTTCGGAGACTGATGTTATGGTCAGCTTTGATGTAGTCTCACTTTTTACTAGAGTTCCACTGAGAGACACTTTGCAGCTGCTACGAAATCTTTTTGAATCTAGCATTGTTGATCTTTTTGAGTTGGTCCTTACATCCACTTACTTTACGTACGGTGGAGATTTCTATGAACAGACGGATGGTGTGGCAATGGGGTCACCTTTGTCTCCTGTTGTTGCTGATCTGTTTATGGAGCATTTTGAGAGTATAGCAATAGAAAGGTCTGTTCTTAAGCCGGCATGTTTCTTCCGATATGTGGATGATACATTTGTTGTTTGGCCCCATGGGATCATCAGTCTAAATGAATTTCTGGACCACCTAAATGGAATTCACCCAAACATACGTTTCACGATGGAACTGGAAGAGAATGGTAGCTTGCCTTTTTTGGACATTCTTATTCGGCGAAAACCAGATGGGACTCTTTCTCATAGTGTGTATAGAAAACCTACCATACGGACCGTTACTTACATGCCGGAAGCTTCCACCACCCGGCTCAGAAAAATGCGGTATTGTACACACTGGTGCATAGAGCGAAAGAAATCTCTGATGCTGACAGTCTGCCGACGGAACTGGAACATCTCCGTACTACATTCAGGAGAAATGGATATTGTAACGGACAAATAGAAAGGGCACTACAAAAAACGCCAAACAAACAGCCAATTGAACCTAAAGAACGGTATAAAGATCTGGCATATATCCCATTTGCTGGTAACATATCCGGGAAAATAGGCAGGATACTAGATCGACATGGTATTAAGAGCATATTTCGTCCTCCTGCCAAAATACGTGACTTATTACGTTCTGTGAAGGATGACTTGGGGCTGAAGACACCGGGGGTGTATAGTATACAGTGTGAATGTGGTAAATCTTACATTGGACAGACAGTACGCACAATCAAGGCCCGTGTGGCGGAACATCAACGCTACATTCGGCTTTTTCAGATGGAAAAATCTGCTGTTGCTCAACATGTTATTGAAAATGGCCACAGAATGGACTTTGACAACGTGAAGGTGTGACTAAATGTTCGTTCTTTTGGCAGTCCGTGGTTAAAGAAGCTATAGAAATACGGTTACATGACAACCTGGTTAACCGTGACATGGGTTATGTGCTGAGTAACGCTTGGAAACCAGGGTTATCTATACTGTGTGGCCCACGTTCCCTGGTTGCCGGCGATCCGGTGGAGTGTGGACAGCCGGCTAGACTCGGGCAGTTAAGCAATGCTGAGAGTGGTAAGAACTTGGATGGGTGACCGGCAGCAGCAGCAGCAGCGTCATCGTGACGGGTACTGCTAAGCTCCGGTAGTTAAGCAATTGTGAGCGTGGTGAGCGCTTGGATGGGTGACCGCCGCCTCGACCAATCACAGCGAAGCAAGACTGCTAGCGTCATGAGGTTGCTAGGCGACACCAGTAACGCTTGGCTTTCGTAAACGCAAGATCGCCGCTACTGTTATCGACCTGAAGATGGCTACTGAGATAGTGGCCGAAAGCTTGTCATCTTATAACAAAATCCGGCTGCAAACCTGTGAAGATTTTTTTGTCATTTATTCGCCGGGAAAGTCTGCATTCACATATCGGGATACATGTTTCACTAGGTCAAGCTAGGCCTCTACTTATTCTCTAGGGCAATGTTTCTCAACCTGTGGGTAGTGACCCCCCCCCCCCTCGAGGGAAGGGGGGTCACCAAGTTTTGCTCGGGGGGTCGTGGACGCAAGCCAGGTAATATAAAAAGCAAATCTTGTAGGTCTTACAATACAATAAAATACCAAAAAAAACATCAGCGTGCCTGAGTATTTAGATTTAGTCGAATCGTGGCTGTGTTTTTGAGACGCAAATAACCAAATCATTTTCTAATTGGAACCTTTTTCTCTTCTTTCTACCATATTTCAGGTAATTGTCATCATAAAGTCTTTTTTTTCGGTTTTGATTTGCTTCCGCTATTGCCACTTGTACGCATGGAGGACTAAGCAGGTCTTTTTTTTAACTGCTTAACGTCTCTCTAACAGCGAGGTCTTTAGAGACGGGAAGGGATAGGGGGGGGGGGGCAAGGAATGGGAAGGAAATCGGCCATGGCATTTTTAAGGAAGCATCCCGGCATTTGCTTGGAGTGATTTGGGAAACCCTAGAAAACCCAAATCTGGATGCCCGGACGTGGATTCGAACAGCCATCCTCCCGAATGCGAGGCCAGAACGCTATCCGTTACACCACCACGCTCGGTTTGGGTAATCCATTTTATCCTCGCTCACAACGTAGCTAGTCCGTACTCGGATAACTGATTGAATGAACGAAAACAAACTGTTCCTATGTGGCCACTGATCCCACCTTGTCTACCGCGCCACCACCGCGGCAAAGAATATGCCACTGCCGCAGAGCGCTCGTGTCTACCTTGCTAAGCATTTGATTTATCGATCAGTAGGTATAGTCTGAATAGAAACAAAATTAAATACGTCATTTTTGAAATCTCTGACATAGTTTTATTACCAAACTAGAGCGTCCCGAAAGTTTTTTTTTTTTTTTTTTTAACGGAAATTGTGATCACCATTTTTTTTTTACTTAGGGGGCCGCGTATTCAAAAAGATTGAAAAACACTGCTTTATGGCTTCGCTTCTGCAAGCTATTCCGTTTATTTTGGTAACACACAGCGCTGACGTTCAGGCACCTGGAATCATCCAGACAGTTTGAATAAAGTGTCGTCAAAACTGCCGTGATTACTGGAGCCTGCAAGACGTGGACGGTGGAGTCACCTTATGGTAAATTTATACGTAAAGTCCATTCCCTAAGAACACGATTGTTGCTGTGAAGCGTACTGATAATTGTATAAATAACTGCGTCTACATTCAACTGTTTTGGTGAATTTTGTTTTCTTAATTTTTATAAACGATCTCGGAGACAAAGAGAAAAGCCTTTTTAGATTGTTTGCTGATGATGCGGTTATTTATAGGGAAGTAAGGAATTTGGCCGATTGCTTAGAAATTCAGCGTGATCTGGATATTATTTTGGCACGGTGCGCTGAGTGGCAACTTACGCTAGATTGTGAAAAGTGAAAGACAATTAGCATAACTAACTAAAAGAATCGAATTGTTCAGAAATACGAGTTAAGCAATTCAGTTATTGATATGGTTCATTCTATATTTGGGAGTAACAGTACAAAGGAACATGAAATGGGACTTACACATTAATTCGTTAGTATGTAGAGCTAATTCTAGGCTGCGATTCATAGGTCGAATCTTGAAAAATTGTAATGAACAAACAAAAGAGATAGCGTACAAATCTCTTGTGCGCTCACATTTGGACTATTGTTGTGCCATTTGGGATCCGTTTCGTAAGGGGTTGATCGAAAGTATAGAGAAAGTACAGAGAAGAGCCGCTCGATTCGTGACCGCTTGCTACAGTCCTTATGAAAGCGTCACAGAACTGATTAGTAGACTAGGCTGGGAGTCTCTGGTAGATAGACGACGCACGTTTCGTTTAAACTAATTGGTAGACGTGTTCTCCCACTTTCACTTACAAGTGTAGTGAAATACTTCGTCCACCAACCTATTTTAGCCGGAATGACAGGAAAGATAAGATTAGAGAAATAAGGTGCCGGACTGATTCTTATATGAATTCTTTTTTCCCTCGTACCATTAGGGATTGGAATGCACAACAAAGAGATTAGCTTTGGTGATGAGCACACTGTGCCACCCACAATTTTGTGATTTGCAGAGTATATATGTAGATGTAGATTTTATTCTTTCGGAAGTTTCCAGTTTATGTATCAATATATGCACACCCCACGCCCTCCGTGTATATGTGACATGCATCATTTTCTGCGTCAGTTTGGTCGGCTAACAGAGCTCTATGTTGTACCGAGTTTTCCCTAAGTAATATATTCGGTACAGTTTTATGTTGTTGTGTTATAGCTAGCTTCGAAGCACGGAAGTTTCGACAGAGTATGCATCATGTTTTGATAAGCATTGATTTGCGAAGGATGCCTGAAGCCCGACGCAGAGATACAGTTGTGAGATGTGTGCAGAGCACTGGAGCGACTGTTGATTGCTTTAGCACCACCGACTGTCCTGGACATAAAACAATTAGGGCTGTTTCCGCGAAGCCGCCGCTTAATCACCGCTATTAGTGGCTCAGCTAATGACGCGGCGGGAACCCCGGGACGCCCTATCAGGCTCTCAGGCTCTCTCTCCACAATCCTGGCACACGAAATGAACAATAACATAAATAGGCAGTCCAACGGCAAATGTAAAGTTTCATTAAAATAGTCGGTCTTGAGGAAGCAAACAGATCAAGAGCAAGAAAACTAGAACTATCATACCAACTGACTAAAGATACATGCAACAACAAGAATCTCTCAAGGAAAACTTAAACCAAACAGTACAATACAGTAATCAAACCAGAAGATCTGTACGCCTCAGATATTTAATCCTGCAACTAGAACCAGGAGAATTCCGAGATGGTTCCTTTAAAAGGACATGGCCTAAATCCTCTCCCGTTACCTATCCCAATCCCTTCCCTTTTTGTTGAAAAGAATTCTTGTAACCCTACACGCTCTCTTATGTCACGTATCTATGTGGTGGTTGAGTGGTTAACACTCTGGCCTCGCATTCGGGAGGACGTCCGGTTCGAATCCGGGTCCGGGCATCCAGATTGTGGTTTTGCATGGTTTTCATAAATCTCTCCAGGTGAATGGCGGGATGCTTCCTTGAAAAAGGCCATGACCGAATTCCTCCCGTTCCTGGTTGCCAGTCCCATTCCGCCTCTGAGTTTTCCGTGGTTTCCTGCAGTCACTCGAGGCGGATGCTGGGATGGTTCCATTCAAAGACCATTGCCAACTTCCGAGAAAAAAACTCAATTTACATCCGGATCCATTAGAGCTTTCAGGTATGGTCGCGTCCGGCACCCACAAATACAGCCGGTAGGCGATTCACCAATCGAACGCCGAGCCTTTGATTTCACAAGTGTTCCCACCGGTTACGGACAGTTGCTTAAACTCAGTCACCACAATTTTCGTCATAATATTATAAAAATAAAGTAATTGCACGGCATTGTGACGTTAACTGAGCTGGTGGAGAGTAAACAATCTTTGCGGGATAAAATAATGAACTGTTTAAAAGCCAGAGCCAGAAAAATCTTGACGCGTGGAAAGAAATATGTATGTACATTTTTGTAAGAAGATTATGTAGTGAAAGAAAAAAACTAACAATTTAAAGTAGGTAAGTTATACATGTTTTTTGTTGTAACAAAGCGTAACAGCTGAAACATTATATTTTGTTTATTCGGCACTGCAACATCCACTCAGTAAGAAGTAGAGACCGGATTATATTCAGTTGTATATAAAGTCCATTTTCACAGGTTATTGCATATTTTACCTAAAACGTAGTGATAATGCATATTTTCGCTATAATTATTGACAATGTTTCTCGGTAGTGTACCTAGTTAATAAATAAAATCTTACGTTGTAGCCGGAAAAACCTACAAGCCACACAGCTCTCAATCCACAACGACTCGCTGAAGAACTATGGCCCACGTTTGGGAATGTAAATAAGCCGATTTAATCAACAAAGAAAAGTTTCATAAGGCACGTTCTCGTATTAATGCCTATGAAAAATTTACCAAATGTGCCTTTACCTCCGGAACCAGTGGTAACTGGATGGGCGACGTGGTTTGAAGCTGTACCTACTGTTTTACAATGAAAATTTCGAGGTCATTAAAGGTGTAGTAATTGATTTTGATAGTAGAGAGGTTATGACAATTTGTCAGTACTGTGCAAGGAAGCGTTTAACAATTCTAGTATTAAAACCATACTTGTGATTATCATTCGCTTTTCCCACATACCTCGTAGTATTGACATGGAATCTATTAATAAATGAAATCCGCATTGCCAGAGGTATTCTTGTGTAAACTTTGAAAGTATTTTGAACAGTAACCCAAGTTTTGAAGCTTCGTGTCAAATTGATAGTTTTAGTACAGGAACGGGTGAACTTTTTCCATAAACAATGACTGCTAACACAGCACCCAAATTCAAATACTGCCCAGTTACATCAGTGAATGTGGAACGGTCCATATACACTTATGAAAATGTTTTGAGAGATCGAAGAAACAGTCTTACTATTAAATATTTGGAACAGTACCCGATTGTTTACGTTTACAAAAGTAAAAAAAAAAGTTAAATAATTGTTAATTATCGAATTTATAAATATGTTATTCAACTACTTACTAATTGCATGCTGATTTTGAAATAAAATATCTAAAAATTGTTATTTCACACTTTTCATGCATATTTTGAGCATTTTTCGTGCATATTTGCATGCATATTTCTATCTTCTTGTGTTGCGTACAATCCGGTATATAGTAATGACAAATCAGTTTGACGAATAATATCTCAAACCACTTGCAGTTCTTGTTGGCCGATTGCAAGCAGTTACGTGTAAATTTCGTATCCTTTTACCTCAGAGCTTCTAATCTCTAATAATCTAATGAGGTAAATTTTCTTGAATGCTGCACATATCTAACTTCCGCCAAACTTAAAACCGTACCGCACTGGTTGTGAAAACGCCCTAAGTTATAAGTACGGAGTTTACGATCTCCAAGTGCAACTACGACCCGTGTTGGTAGGCGTAGTTTGTTCAGACCTCCCGGCTTAAAAGCAAAGTGTTACGTCATCGCCCTGGCATCTAATGTTCGGTGTATGAAATATTCATGAAAACTATGGTTATCATTTCGCGGAAACCTTCAATTTGATGTTCATTACATGCGCTGGAAATGATGGAGGTGACGCGCGACCTCATCACTATTCTCGCAATTCGCGGCTCCGACTAAAATCCGGCAACCGAGCCGTAACTCCAGTCACTAAACAACAGCCTCCCGGGTTCGAATCCCCGTCAAGCCAACCACATTTCAGTTTTCCATGTTTTCTATAAATCTCTACAGGCAGATGTCAGGATGGTTCCTGAAATAAGGCCATGGCCAAATTTCTTCCCCTTTTTTTTACTGTCGACGTCGAGGTCATTGAAGGCGGGATGGGACTGGGACAAGGAACGGGAAGGAATTCGGCTATGGTATTTTGGAGGAAGCATCCCGGCATTCGAGTGGAGTGATTTGGGGAAACTACGGAAAATCCAAATCTGGATGCCCGGATGGGGATTCCAACCAGCGTCCTCCCGAGTGCGGGGCCAGAGCGTTAATCACTCACCCACCACGCACGGTCAATATTACTTCCCGTTCCTTGCTACTTGTACTCCTACCTATAATGACCACGATGTCGAGGAGAAGTTCTGAATGCTAGAGAATTATTGAAATGCAGTGTAAGATGTTATACTGTCCTTTGCAAAAAGTAACTAAAAAGTGAAGAAAAGTGGAGATAGTTAATAGAAATAGAAGTTTATATTGTAGTGAACAATTCTGCGTTAACAGGTGAAAACTAAAAATTTAATCTCAAAAGAGGTCGGAAACAAGAAACACAATAAAAGAGTTGTTTGTTGCTCAAAATCCTCGTTTCAAATTAGCGTCAAACTGAGAACTTTTATATCAGTACTGTCGCTCCCTTTTTTTTAGTGCTTTAAGCCTCGTCTATGTCGGGGTTATTATCATTATTATTATTGTCAAATTCTCCCAATAAATGGAAGACGGTAAGCAAATTACCGAATAAAGTTTTCTTCAAGTCCTTCTTGTTGTTTCAATAGACTTTCATTCTTTCCGAGAAAGCTTGTTAAGGTTCTTCCGACCACTTTGGTCTGTATTGTTTTTGTTTTGTTTGCTCAGTTACAACTTCCCATTTTTCTACTTTGTGTCTGAAGGTGTCTCTTTCTAAGATGTCTGTTGCTCCTATGTTTGCACTTTTAAGATCGTTCCGAATTTCATTCAGCCAAGGTGCCAATTGACTTTCTGGTAACCTCTTAAGGTGCCCAAAGAATTTCATTCGCTTTTTCTTGATGTCAATTTCGATGTTTGAAAACTTTTCTGCTGTTTTGATTGATTGTAGTCTGTAACCATCTTTAGTGAGTCTTGCTCCTAGAATTTTTCTAATGATTTTTCTCTCTAGTTTTTTAATTTCTTCAAGGTCATGTTTTCTGTTAAGTGTTAATGTTTCACTTGCATACAGGACTTTTGGTTTTATGACTGTGTTATTATTATTATAACTCCACGAGTCAATTCAAGTGTGTGGCGGAGGGTGCATTGCACCTATCCGAAAGTTTAATAGTTTGGAAGAGATATGGCAGGAGGCGCCCAAAGGCTATTGTGATAAATCATCTCGGCATTCACCTGGAGAGATCTGGAAGAACCATGGAAAACCCAAATCAGAATGGCCGGAGGGATTTATCGAGAGCTACTCCTGTCGAATTTTAAGTTTACTCGCCCGGTAAAACCTTTCTAATCCATTGCCTAAACGCTCGTGGAAAAAATGAGTACAGAAATGAATCGGTTCTGGCCCTGGTTTCGCTTATATTATTTTGGCGGTCATTCCGAGATATGAATGTTGCTGGTAGTAATATTGGTTTTGCTGTCATTCCGAAATAAGTCAGTCGTGAATTTTTTCAATTAGCTTCTGTCGAGAGCAACGCCATCGATGTTCCAAGTCTTTCCAACCTAGTTCCTTCAACATCGCACTTACGCTTTCCCTCCAACTATATATACCTGTCACGAATTGGGTGGCTCTTCTTTGGACCTTCTCCAGTGCTTCTATTAACCCCTTTTGATGGGGAACCCATACAGAACAATAATATTCTAAGTGAGGACGCACTAGTGATTTGTATGGAATCGATTTAACTTCCGGAGTGTATTGTTTTAAATTACGACCTAGAAATCGGAGCATACTATTTGCTTTCCCAATTACCTTCTCGATATGCTCATTCCACCACAAATTATTACTAAATTGTTACCCCTAGGTATTTAGCAGAATCTTCCGTTCTAAGGACAGTATGATTAATTGTTTATTCAGAACTAAATGCTGTCACACTTACATGCATGATTTGGCACTTTTAAGCGTTTAACTCCAACTGCCAGTCTATACACCACGCAATTATTTTCATAATATCATCTTGTAACAATGCGCAGTAGTCCTGGGTTTTGAATTCATGATAAATAGAGGCGGGAGATGATGGGGACAAGGAAAGGTAATGAAATTCACCTATGGCCTATTGGCGGAATTCGCCTGGAGTGATTGCGGGAGACAATGGAAAACCGAAATCTGGATTGTCGGACGGGGATTTGAATCAGTGTCCTCCCAAATATCAGGCCCTAGCATGGTGATAGGGGTCTCGTTTAAATGAAATACTTACTCCAAGAAGAATCACTTTCAGGTACGAATATAAACAAATGCTCCAGCGATTATAACTTACAACTCCTTCGAAACTAAACTTTTCAATACTAAAACCCAATTCAACTAGCTCGTCTCTGCAGCTCGCTTATATAGGCGTAACAGAAAATTCCAGAATTATTCAAATACTTCCGACCAACGTTTCTCGAATTCTAACAATACTTAAACGATTAAAATCGCATTAAAACAATCAGAATTAATAGAAAAACATTCACGATCAGGGGTGCAGCTATCGGAAGGTTAGGCGGTGCTGTGCAACCTGGCCCCTCAGCTAAGGGGCCCCCCAAGCGTAACTCAGGGGGCCCCCGCACAACTCAGGAATGCTCCCTAAAGCTCAGGGAGCCCCTACCAGCAAACCTCACGAGTCTTGGTAGAGCTAAAAAAAATCGTCCATATGGCCTGAGGACCCACAAAATATTTTTTTTTTTTGCAACGGGGCCCTAGTTAATCTAACCACGCCACTGTTCACAATTATTATGAAACGCACAGACATGAAAATTAAAGATATTTACACACAAAATTATCCAGTTAAATCAGTCAAAACTGTGGCAAATTGTCCTTAGCTCACATCAATACTTAGAATTACAAACTTTTAATCAACTTTTCATGCATAATACTGTCCTTGAACATATTAAATATTATTTACATAGTTTTTTCCATAAAACAATGTTCATTTATACAAATTCACAATTAGTTACAAGAAAAATATACAAAACCGTATTTACTCAACTCCCAGTTTGCTACAAATAATTCTTAAAATACAATCTCATTACTGGTCTGGGACTGAGGGCCGTTATAATACCCACGTCGCCATCTAAAGTATAACCTTGACCTTCCACACGGTGAGAGAACTATAGAGTCAGAACTAAAGAGTCCTATACGTTAAAAAAGCATAAGCAGCTATTAATTTTCGTTTGATTTTGATGTCCTATCTGCTAAGAAAAATTTTCTGCTGTAAGGTAAACGAACTTTCTCTGATTTTGCTCCAGGTAGAGTATCTCCTACTTTACGATGGTATTTTCGACTGTTATACCAGTTGGCCCGCCGCCGACGTGGTACTTTTATCAGTCACTGGCTTTGGCTGTGCCGAGAACATGCAACTTAGTTGCAGGCGGGGCGTCGATAATAGCAGTTGGCTCTTGCAGACGAGCTGCGTATATTTTGCAGTAAACTTTAGCCCCAGGTAGTTTTAAGAGCGGCTGTAACCTGTTATTCGCGGCTCCGTTTAACGGCCGCCTCGAACAAAATAACTGCGCTGCGCCGCCGCTATCTGTTATCGGCCGCCCGGCTAATGGGTCTGTCCACGGCGATCAACAGGTGTCCGGCACGCGGCCGCACCTGCAAAATCTCTACGCACACTACACCACCTGCACGAGGACGCTGTTCAGCTAGTCAACATTAATGTTACTGGAGTTCAAGAACTGAAGTATTGAACATCAAGCATCTTCATCATTCTGACTCCAATACGCCTTCTCCGGTAGGTACTGGGTAGCTTCCCAGAATGAAAACTATCCAATGACAAGGGGCTAGTCCTCAAGCACTACTGACTAGACGAGTGTTCGACAGAGGAAACTCCAAGGGAAGAGTAAGTATACTAGATAACATATGCTCGTTGAGCGTACATTAATTACGTGGGGTGTTTTTCCGGATTTCTGGGATCCCTCCCTCTGGTGAGATTTGGTCCGACCCCCCCCCCCCCTTCTGATGATATCTGGTCCGTGAGACCCTCCTATAAATCGCCCTCGCATCTTTTTGAGAACCCCCTAAAATCGACTTCCGCGTCATTCGTAGACTATTTTTTCGCTCTACAGTCCAACAAGAATTTCGAAACCTCACGTGAGATTTCTATTGACCCCTCCCCCCCCCCGTCCACCTAGGTGAGATTTCACCCCCCCCCCCTATTCTACCTCACGTAATTAATGGCTGAAGCGAAAATAATATTGGTTGGTATGAAATAAAACACATTGTGTATTGTTTCATACGGATCTCCGGGTGGGGACTGCTCAGGGAGGAGTCATCAGAATGGATAGAAACATTCTACGAGTGGGAGCGTGGAATGTTAGAAGTCTGAATAGGGCAGGTAGGTTAGAAAACTTAAAAAGGGAGATGGAACAACTTAAGTTAGATGTTGTTGGGATTAGTGAGATTAAATGGAAGGACGCACATGATTTCTGGTCTGGGGAACACAGGATAATTAGCACACAAGCTGTCACTGGTGTAGGATTTGTAATGAACAAGAAAGTAGGGAAACGGGAGAGTTATTATGAACAGTTTAGTGACAGGATTATTTTGATGAGGTTAGAAACTAAGCCCGTCCCAAACACATTAGTACAAGTGTATATGCCAACGTCACAGGAAGATGATGAAGAAATAGAAAAAATATATGCCGAAATTGATGAATTAATCCAATATGTGAAGGGGGAAGAAAATCTAATAATCATGGGTGATTGGAATGCAATAGTGGGAGAAGGAAAAGAGGGGAATACTGTAGGAAGTTTTGGTCTAGGAGAAAGAAATGAGCGAGGAAGCAGGTTGCTAGAATTTTGTGAAAGATGTAAGCTAGTAGTGGCAAACACACTGTTTAAGAAGCATGCAAGAAGAATATACACCGGGAAACGTCCTGGGGATACAGGCAGATATCAGCTAGATTATATCATGGTCAAACAGAGATTCAGGAATCAAGTTCTAGCGTAAAGCGTACCCAGGAGCAGACATAGACTCGGACCATAATTTGATAATAATGGAGTGCAGGCTGAAATTTAAGCGAATAAGGAAGCAGTATAAGCAGACCAGACTGGAAGAGAATAAACTGAAAAGATCTAGCACGAGAGAAAAAATTGCAGAAATGGTAGACTTGGGTCTAAGAAGTAACTCTGAAAGGAGCTCAACCGAGGACGAATGGAATGCATTAAAGACCGAAATAATGAAAGCTGGTAAAGAAACATTAGGCTTTAGGGAACAAGCTGCCAGAAAACCTTGGATCACAGAAGAAATTTTGCAGCTGATGGATCAGAGGAGAAGGTACAAAAATGCTCAGGATGAAGCAGGAAGAGAGCAGTACAGGCAATTTAGAAATCAAATAAATAGGAAATGTAAAATAGCAAAAGAAAAATGGCTACAAGCAAAGTGTGAAGAAGTAGAAAAGGAAATGGTCGTAGGTAAAGTAGATGTTGCCTACACAAAGATCAAACAGAATTTTGGAGAAATGAAGAAAAGAGGTATGAACATTAAAGTTGCTGATGGGAAACCTCTTTTAAGCTCAGAGAATAGAACTAACCGATGGAAAGAATACATTGAGAAACTGTATGTTGGGGACGACTTGAACAATAGTGTAATGGAAAAGGAAGATGATGTCGACATTGATGACTTAGGAGATGCTGTTTTGAGGGCAGAATTTAATAAAGCTCTGAATGACTTGAAAGCAAATAAGGCAGTTGGAATTGATGAGATCCCTGCAGAACTTCTTAAATCCCTAGGAGAGGAAGGAATCGAAAGATTATTCAAGGTGATATCAAAAAGTTATGAAACAGGAGAAATTCCATCTGATTTTAATAAAAATATCATCTTCACACTTCCAAAGAAAGAACAAGCCGACAAATGTGAGAATTATCGCACCATTAATCTAACATCACATGCTTCAAAATTACTGACCAGAATAATATACAGAAGGATGGAAAGGGTAGTAGAAGAGATAATAGGTGAAGATCAGTTTGGGTTTAGGAAAAATCGCGGTACAAGCGAAGCAATTCTGTCTTTAAGATTAATACTTGAAGGGCGGATCAAGAAAAACAAAGATACTTTTATGGCATTTGTTGATTTAGAAAAAGCATTTGATAATGTTAGGTGGGACAAGATGTTAAAAATTTTAAAGAAGTCAGGTCTAAAGTATCGAGATAGAAGAATACTCTATAAACTATATAAGAATCAAGTGGCTATAATAAAAGTAGAGAATCACGAGAGACATGCATCAGTTAAAAAGGGTGTGAGACAAGGTTGTAGTCTATCCCCGTTAATATTCAACTTGTACATAGAAGAAGCCATGAAGAAAGTCAAAGAAAAATTTCCATGTGGCATAAGTTATCAGGGAGAAAAAATCAGTATGCTACGATTTTCTGATGACATTGTCTGAAGGAAGAAATTGGACTGAATATAAATCAAAGCAAGACAAAAGTGATGAAATGTAGCAGAAATGATACCAATACTAGTAGATTAAATATAAAAATAGGATCGGATGCAATAGGAGAAGTAAGTGAATTCTGTTACTAGAGAAGTAAAATTACAACCGATGGCCGAAGCAGGAATAATGTTAAAAGCAGAATAGCACTAGCAAAAAGAGCCTTCATGAAAAAGAGAAACCTTTTAGTTTCAAATATTGATCTAGGAATTAGAAAGAACTTTTTAAAACTCTTTGTGTGGAGCAGAGCACTTTATGGTGGCGAAACATGGACTTTAGGAATACCGGAAATAAAGAAAATTGAAGCATTTGAAATGTGGTGCTACAGAAGAATGCTGAAAATTAAGTGGACAGACAAAGTAAGAAATGAACGAGTTTTGGAAATGATGGGTGAGAAAAGAATTTTGTTGAAGAAGCTTACGGGAAGAAGAGACAGGCTGGTAGGTCATATTTTGAGACATGCTGGATTGGTTAATTTGTTAGTGGAGGGAACAGTCGAAGGTAAGAACTGTAGAGGAAGAGATTAGAATATATGAAACAGATAATTGAGGACGTGGGCTGTAAGGGGTATGTAGAAATGAAGAGGTTAGCACAGGATAGGAAAGGATGGAGGATTTCATCAAACCAGTCGAAAGACTGACGACAGAAAAAAAAAAAAAAAAAAAAAAAAATTGTAATGAATATAACAAACACAATTATATTAAAGTCATTATTGGAAATTATAGTCTTGTATGGATCGGAAATCTGGACATTGAACTAAAAACATATTAAGGAGTTGGAAGCATTAGTAATGGATTTCTGGAGAAAATGTCAAGAAAATATTGAAGCGATATTGAAGCAATATTGAAATAATAAGGCTAACGGAAATGAAAGAAGATATCTATGAAGTTGTAGATCGAAAAGAATTCGTATGGTATGGCCATGTAAGAAGGATAGATAGATTCCAGGATACCAAAACTTGTACAGGAATGGAAAGTTAAAGGAAGGATGAAACGAGGACGGCCCGCATTTACCTGGCTCCAGAGTGTACAAACAGCAAAGAGAAGATTAGGTGCGTCGGCTCCGGTAGTGCGAGGCTAGAGAGCTGGCTGTGCGTTGCAGGGGTCGCTGGTTTGAGTCCTGCCTTGGGCATGGGTAGTTTAAATGAGTGTTGTGTCCGTCCTGTGCTGCCCCCTCACTTGTTGTCATCAATAACAACACCAGAAGATTCTATTTACACACACTTGAAGGAAAAAAGAAATACAGTTGCTGGCTGAATGGCTACAAGGCGGAATACCATTAAAAAATTGGTGCACAAGAGAAAGTTACTGAAGACCGAAGTATCTGGAGGAATATTTCGAGAAGATAAAGTCAAGTTATGCGTTCCGAGGTTTTATTGTTATGTCGGAGTAAAACCTCTGTAATGACGAAAATCTTTCAATAAAAAAAATGAAACAAAACACGGTGGAAAATTTACAACGTTTTGCATATCGATAAAATAAAATCTCGAAAAAAAAAGTGATACTTTGAATGGAAAAATGTCAAAGAACCTGCTAAGGTTACAAAACCAGTGTAACGTAGACTGAATTGAAGTAAACATTCTTCGAAATGTGAAGAGTTGTCGGCTTTTCCGATTGATGGAGAAAGCCGAGTGTTTGAAAGCCATGCGGAGCCACTAAGATGTAGAGTGGCTTCAGAGAGCGGCAGCAACTCGTCTGTCGCTTGATTAATATACCACGGTGGACAGTTCAATACCGTTATAATATCGATAAACGTAAATTAGGAACTGATTATGTATTAATTCTTATTGTTTTTAATATGTTTTCAATTGTAAGAACGAAGACTTTCCCGGCGTATGACTGCAATGTAGTTTTCACGGGTGAACCGCCCTGTTGTGGTGTGAAAACTCGAATTTTCAACGACTAGCTCCGTCGTCTTCTTCAGGTGTGGAGACATCTGCACTGGTCGGCTGACCCACAGATACTATCTGTCGAAATATCGTGTTTCCACAACACAATCCGGCGGTACACCCGTGAAGATTAGATTGCATGTTTTCAATTGTTTAAGTATTGTTAATGTTCGAGAAATATCTGTCGGAAGCCTTTGTAGTGTTCTAGATCTTTCAATAGAACTTATATAATGCGACCAGCAGAGACAGAGAGACGTTTTCCAACAGAGTTTTACAGACTCGGTTTACGTCGGGCAAGGACTGTGTTGAACGATCAGTTTTGGTAGTATTGTCTTTGGAAGAAGTGTCGACCGTAATAGTTGTAGTGTTGTCGTTGTAGTGTTGTGTTTATATGTGAACTGTATTTTGAAGTCCAATGTCAGCAGCAATAAAACAAGCTACATTTAAACTGGATCGTGGACGAGTTATTTATTATATGTAATTAAAACTACGAGCAATCTAACAACATGTCTAGAAAAAATATTTAAAAAATCAATATCTCGAAAATGGTGAGACTTTTACTAAAAGCTTTGTTATATAGTAGGAAATGATGTGACCCATCTACGTTGCAGGATTATCCTTTCATTCCTCGACGCCCTGTATAAGGTATTAGATAGTAAGCACTGTTCGTCGTTTCACTAACTAATCGGCTAAACAAGGACCTATTCCTTTAACACTTGCGATATTGGCTCTGACTATTACATACAGCCAGTTCATTTGTCCAAAAAATGAAATGACATTCCAGTTCTTGTCTTTTTGAGGATTACTTGTTGGTTCTGTTCTGGAAACACATGATCTTCCTGCAGACGTTTCGGATCGAAGGTTTCGAGGATTGTTTCATCCAGGATTAGAAATAATTCCAATGAAATACTGAATTACAAGGTGATTATTTTGAATGATGAAAACTAAACGTGAATACCGGGTGGTGGTTAAGTATACGTTAGCTATATTTTAACTTGGAATGGTCCTAAGCTCTGAGATAAAATGCAGGTAAGACAAAAAGAAGGTTACAGCTATTCCCCAGAAAAATGTTTTAGGACGTTCTGTCGGATATTTCGTGAGGTATAAAAAATAACATTTTTTTTAGTTACCAGAAAAGTCATGATGGTAAACGAATTTTTTTTTTTTTTACCAAAAACTGAAGTGTTATTTCACTTGTTGTCCTGCTAACTTAATTCCTCCTGCCAATTTTATTTCATAAACTAGTAAAAGATTTATAATAAAAGGAAAGTTTGATGGTTCGCCACAGTACATCTGCTGCTGTCTCGTACGGAGAGATTTTAAGGATCGCTTAGTGCAGAAATAGAATCGATTCCAATTTTCTTGTTTCAGATTTACAGCTTGTCAACGTCGATGTCGTTGAGCTGAGATAGAATTGCCGGGAAACAAGGGAGGGGAAGGAATTCGGCCTTCACTATTCATTCGGACTTTCACCTGCAGTGAATTCGGAAAACAATGAAAAATCTAAATCAGGATGGCTTGACGGAGATTCGAACCCTCGTCCTCGCGAAAGGTAAGCTCGAGCGTTACTGCTCAGATAAGACGAAAGCCATCGGCCTTCTTTAGGCAAATTAATTACACCCAGATCGATTAGATTCAATTTGTCTTCTACTTTTTAGGCCTATATGTTAAACTCTTTATTTTATTTTGTTTTTACTTAGGTACAGAAGAACATGGAGAGCAGCCATGTGAAAACCTGCCTTAGGGCAGACCACATGATGGTGATGATGATGATGAACGTTATGTATTACCAATCCACACGGTTCCCGTTTAGATTAACTCCTTCATTAATAGCAACCATTCAAAATTAAAACTTTTCGTAACTCTCTTTGTGCTATCGTTTTCCCATCCGTCTTCTAGATCAGGACTCGCACTGCCTCTGCCACTAATCCAGCCTAGCACTGGGGAGGACGTGTGTTCAGATCCGCTTCCGGCTATGCAGATTTCTATTTTTGATGGAGTCTCGAAATCACTCCAGCCTAATGCCGGGATGTTTCCTTCATAATACCACAGCCGAATTCCTTCCCATTCCTTACCTTTCCCATCCAGTCCTGTCTCTAATAAAATCTATGTCGACGACAACGAAGCAAAAAAAAAAAAAAAGAGCGATAGTATATCCAAAATACAAGAACTCAGCGTGATGAGTGTTTGGTTGTATGAAATAAGCACTCGAAGAATCACTTTCGACTTTGTTTATTTTTCTTTCAAAGCATCGACCTCGTCTAAAGATATTAAGTATAAACATAAACAAATGTTCCAGTGATTAAGCTCATACACTTCCCAGAACTACTCACTGACAACTAAATAATTCTTCTCGCCATATGTGGGCGCTTAAAGAGAGTGTTTAGAAACATCCAGAATTGTTCAAACAGTTCCGACCGACGTTTCTCAAATTCTAGCCATATTTCAACAATTTAATCCATACAAAAACAATCAGACTTAATACGAAATCATTCACGAAACACACGAAAATTAAAATTAATTTTTTTACAAGTATTTACACACAAAATTATCTACATAACCAGCACAAACTGTCGCAAATTGTTCTCCAGACATCGTAGCTCAATCAACACTTAGAATCATAAAGGTTTAATCGATATTTCATACATAATACTGTCGTAGAACAAATTAAATTGTATTTACATAGTTTCTCTCCATAAAACAATATTCATTTACACAAATCCAGAATTAATTACACGTAAAATATACAATACCATAATTAATGAACTCCCAGTTTGCTTTACACAATTCGTAAAATAACATTTCATAAACTCAGTTGGGTCCGAGGCAGTGCTCGAAATTGACCGGCCGTTAGGCGTAATTACGCCTGAATGTTTTCATTTTACGCCCGTGAATCCGTCAAAGGCGTAGAAAATATGCCTAAGCATCAAAAGTTAAAAAAAAAAAAAAAAAATACATTTCAGTACTTCGTTTTCAGTTTTGCATGTTCAAGGTTTAATTCTAATATCTAATTTCAATTATAATATAATTCCTGCCGCATTGTTGATCTACTTCAGAGTTTCAAATAATATGTTTATGAAGTTCAGAAGATGTGTCAACAGTGTAGGCGAAGTACCGCGAAGTAAAAGACAATTCTAGTTCGTGCGTTTTTCGTTTAGCAAAGGAAGTGAAGATGTCTCGTAAAATTACTGACTTTATACCAGTTGTATAGACAAGTAGTGGTGATAAAAGTTTACAAGCACTGGTAAACGAGGAATGCCAAAAAATAAGAAACATCAGCTTTTCGACTATTACCAATAGGCGTGCTCCGACTTCACGCAATCCAGGGGGTCAACAAGCAAGTAAACGATCAAATATATAACTCATCAGATGATGTGCCTACTGAAGATCATTGTGTAAAATTCAAAAGTTACTGTAATACATACAATAAAATCAAGAATTATATTAACCTATTTCACAATGTTTGGTATATAATATATTGGCACCTTTAGACCTATATACAATTTTAAACTGTGTTGGAGTAGGTTGTAAACTATAACATCTGTACTTTCATAATTATAACATAATTACGCGTGGACATTTTCATTTTACGCCTGATTCTGAAATTACGCCTGGATTTATAAACTAATTTCTAGCACTGGTCCGAGGGCTGTTACAAGCGCTTATTTGCAGCTACATTTTACATTCACATGAAAATAAAATGACAGTCTCGTGTTCATAAATAAACAGCGGGTGATTTACATCGGAGGACGTAATGGTGACTCGCTTACAACTGCCAGGTGTGCCTTTTAATTGCGGCAACAGTCGTAACTGTGTGAAGCGCTCCTCGTGAGCCGAATGTCTTGTAGCCGGCGATAACTGTAGCGGACAGTATCTCCAGCGGCTGGAGATTTACTGGAGGCTCCAGCGTCTCGCCTAATTGAACACACGCCGCGCCGGCCGTATCGGTAGTCGATACCGGGACACGGCACGCTCGCCCACGGCCAACCCCCCACTCTCCTCCGACCCTCTTGTTGTTCTACTACTTGGGCATTTAGCAAGGCACAGCGTCAACCTCAATTTTACTTACTTACAAGGGGTGTACTCAAAAATAACATTGCCGTGGGCGGAGCTTATGTAGTACGCGTTTCTGCCACTAGGCGTTTATAGCGCAACTCATTGCCAGTTCAGTGCCGCCTGCGTTGTCGACCTGGCTTATTCTCTTAAACTGCAGCGCTGTTTTGTTATTGTTACATTTTGGATGAAGGCTAGTTTAAGTGAACAACGTGCGCAGCTGTGAAATTTTGTATTCTTCTCAGTAAAAATGCTGCTGAAAGTGTTTTAATGTTGATAACAGCTTACAAATATGACGCTATGGGAAAAAACTCAAGTGTACGAGTGGTTCGCTTGGTTTAAAAATGGCGACATGTCGATTAATGAAAAACCTCGTTTTCGACGTCCATCAACAGCCCGAGTTGACGAAAATGTTGGAAAAAATCGAGAGCTTGTGTTCTCAGACCGTCGACAGACAATTGATCAACCGTTAGAGATTATTGGGTTATCTTGGAGCTCCGTTCAGCAGCCATGTTTGTTCCTCGCACTGTGACGGACAATCAAAAAGAACGTCGTGCTTTGAAACAACAGCTTGAAATTGATACAGATTTTCTTTCAAAGGTCATTACTGGTGATGAGTCATGGTGCTATGGTTACGACCCAGAAACAAAGCAACAGTCAAGCTAATGGAAGACGTCATTGTCACCCCGTCCAAAAAATGTCGTCAAATCAAACATCAAAACAATGTTCATTTGCTTTTTTGAATCGTAGTTCATTCAGAGTTTGTTCCCCTACATCAGACCGTCAATCAAACCTCTTACTTGGAAGTTTTAAGAAGACTATGCAACTGTGTTCGTCAAAAAAGACCCGATTTGTGGCAGATAGGAGGCTGGTTCTTCCACCACGACAACGCACCTGCAACACACAGTTTTTGGCTAAAAATGGCAATGTTCCGCTGCTCCACGCATGGAAAGATATTGCAGTAGGTATGAAAAATAGTGCATGGAAGGGAAAAGATGACCATGACCACAAGCTGGCACTCGATTTCAGGCACAAGGGTGTGGGAAGATTTTCTTTTTAGGTTAGGGTGTCAGGGATTGGAATGAGTTACGAAGGGAAATGATGAATAACTTACGGAAAACGTTAAAAGAATTTAAAATTTGAAGACGGCAAATGTAGGTGGGAGCAGGGTAGGGGGAAGTTGGGTGTGAAGGGAAATTGCCACCGGAGCCTGTGCTCCATTGCAATTAAAATTACATTAAAATTACATTAAAATTAACTCTCTTGACCTGGCTCCGTGCGACGTTTTCCTATTTCCACTCATGAAAAGGGACATGAAAGGACACCAATTTGGCAACATTGAAGAGGTCAAGAAAAAAACGAGGGAGGAGCCGTCATCCATTTCTAAAGATGACTACAAAAAATGTTTCGAGCACTGGAAGCACCCGTGGGACAAATGTATTAGTTGTAATGGAGAGTATTTTGAAGGGGATAAAGTTGTGTTCTAAAAAAAGAATTGAAAATACGTAGCTTTTAAAAAATAATTCCGTTTTTTGGGTACCCCCTCCTACTTCTCTACGTTCTGTATAAGGGGATGCAACAACACGAGAACTCAACGCATATTTGCAACTAGCTGTTGCCTCAACTTCTTTTGTTGACTGTTAATGCACGGACCTCTCTTGTAACACAGTTAGCCATCTCCAGCGATAAATACTGCTCCAAATACATAATCGCTGAAATCACTGCTAACATTTCGACTGTGACAAGTAATTAAATCCGACGAATAATTTTTGTGTGAATAGCGTTCAACGAAACATAGATGATAATTTGTGGAAACTCTTATATAAATTCCTATTTTCACATCAGAGTGATGCATATCCCATTTTACGCTCGGTACTATGAGCTGTACATTATTCAGAACCCTATCAAAATTCGGATGGTAGTTTTTCCGTGAATCCCGTTCATTAAAACAGACAGTTGGTCTGAATGGCTATCAACGATACGGAAGTTGGTTCTCGTAGTCAAACTGTTTGCGGCCTAGGAAATAAGTAAAAACAAGTATGTCTTGGTTAAACTACGTCAGGCGGTAGAGCAACATCACGGTAGGGTGGGGATTCAAATCCCCGTCAGGCTATCCTGAATTCACTCCAGAATTCCTTTAAAAGCTATGACTAGGCTCCTTCCCGTTACTTATCCCCAATTCCTTCCTGCTAGGGATGGGTAAATGGGAAAAATATATCGACAAATGTATCGATACTAAAAAACAGTAGCGATATGTGACGAGAGAAAATATAGGTATTAAAGCCAGTAATTTTTTTAAAAAATATTCCCTAAATATTTAAGAAAATTCGGAAGGTTATAGCTACATGTGAAAAAATTAGAAACTCTTATTAATTTATCTATTTTACAATAATTAAAACCAGTATTCATCTGATGTAAACATCAAAAGAACTCTCTGTTCGCCCGTCAATCTACTCGTATTTTCCGGTAACACCAAGTTAATTGCAGAAGCCACTCTTTCCGACGACACAAAAGAGGCTTGTCGTATCAAATACTTCGTGAACACTTCTATTAATCAATTAAGGAAAAAAAAATTAAAAACGGAAAATGTAAATTTACGTCAACTCTCAACTTCACAAGAAAAATAATATAACCGTTGACATTCAAATATGTTGTCAAAAATTACGTTAACGTAAACCTGTTAAAATATAACATCTTTTTAACATGTTAAACGGTACCGGCAATGAAAAATTATTAAATTACGACGAATTCATTTTTTTAAGAGGCGTTCAGATATATACGTATAATTATCCAATATACACTGAAAAGCCAAAACAAATTGGTATAGGCATGCGTATGTAAACACTTAATATGGCGCTGCGGTCGGCAACGCCTAAATAAGACAACAGGTGTCTGGTGCAGGTGTTAGATCGGTTACTGCTGCTGCAATGGAAGGTTATCAAGATTTAAGTGAGTTTGAACGTGGTGTTATAGTCGGCGCACGAGAGATGTGACACAGCATCTCCGAGGTAACGATGAGGTGGGGATTTTCCCGTACGACCATTTCACGAGTGCACCGTGAATATCGGGAATCCGGTAAAACTTCAAATCTTCGACATCGCTGCGGCCGGAAAAAGATCCTGTAAGAACGGGACTTACTTAAGCATTACAGAAAATTCCAGAATAATTCAAAGACTTCTGACCGATGTTTCTAGAATTCTAACAGTATTTAAACAATTAAAATCACATTAAAACAATCAGAAGTAATACAAAATCATTCACAATCATTATGAAACGCACAGAAATGAAAATTAAAGATATTTACACTCAAAATTATCCACATAAATCAGTGCAAACAGTCGCATATTGTCCTGTAAACATCGCAGCTCACATCAACACTTAGAATTAATAAATTTAATCAATGTTTCGTGCATAGTACTGTCCTTGAACATATGAAATGGTATTTACATAGCTTATTTCCATAAAACAATGTTAATTTACAGAAATTCACAATTAATTGCAAGAAAAATATACAAAATTATATTTACTCAACTACCAGCTTGCTACAAATAATTCTTATAATATAATTTCATTATAGGTCTGGTTCTGAGGTCGTTACACTTGGAAACACAATTGTTGCTGGCCGCGTATTACCGTGTTTAAATTATTTCATTAATATTTCACCTGTAATTTAATTTAATTTAATTTAATTGCAATGGATCATAGGCTCCGGTGGCAATTTCACAACACACTCAACTTCCCCCTATCCTGCACCCACCCACATTTGCCCTCTACAAATTTTATCCTTAAATTCTTTCGAAGTTTTCGGTAAATTATTCATAATTTCTCTTGGTAACTCATTCTAATCCCTGACACCATTACCTAAAAAAGAGAATCTTCCCACACCCTTGTGCCTGAAATCAAGTGCCAGCTTGTGGTCATGGTCATCTTTTCCCTTCCATGCACTACTTTTCATACCTATTGCAATATCTTTCCATGCCTCATCGCCAGTATATGCCCTGTACACTCCCATGACCCTCCTCATCCTCCTCCTGTCTTGCAATGAATCCCATTCCAGCTCCTTTATCATATCCGTCACTGATTGCATTCTGCGATAATTTCCAGAAATAAATTTAGCAGCCCTTTTTAGCCCCCTCTCCAACTCCTGTATTTGATACGTAAAATGAGGGTTCCATACTACACTACCATATTCGAGCAATGGTCTGACCAAATTTTTGTAACCCAATTCCTTGACTTCTCTCGTACATCCCCTCATCACTCTCTCCAACAAGTGCAGAACTTTGAAACCTTTTCCTACCACCTGTCCTATATGTCCTGCCTAGTTAAGCTTGTTATCAAATGTAATACAAGATATTTACATTTCAAGTCTTCAGCAAGTAATTCTTACCCCACCTTATATTCATAATTAACCTTTTGTTTTTTATTTGTGTATCTAATAAGCTGACACTTCTTTGCATTTATCTTCATTCCATGTTTACCAACCCAACTAGATATCCTGTCCAGATCACCCTGCAACTGTTTACAGTCCTCTATCATTTTGATCCTTTTATACAGCATTATGTCATCTGCAAACAATCTAATTTCAGATAGTAAACAATCAACACAATTATTCATCAGAATAATGAATAGCAATGGTCCCAATACGCTACCCTGTGGCACACCCATTTTTACTTCCACTTCTTTTGATACTACATTTCCTACCCTAACTTTCTGTTTTCTAACTTTTAAAAACTCTTCTACCCAACAAATCACTTTCTCATCCACTCCAATGGTTTTTATCTTATTTACTACCATTTTATGGCTTACTCTGTCAAAAATTAATTTAAGGGAATCTAGTTTTGACATATGGAGATTTGTAATTTGTTCTTGAACTGAGAATCTTTTATAATGAATCACATTTCAGTGGAATATTGTCTCTTGAGTGCGTAGTCACAATACCCGTCCTTGTTTTAGCTTTAATTAACGAGCCGAGCTGAAGCGATTTCTGTCGGTGTTGAGTGGTTCAACATTTCTCCGTCCTTGACGAGCTGTCGAGAGAGTACGCGGCGAGATACAGCCTGCCAGCCAGATCATTACACCAGTCGTACCAACATTAATGAGGCTCATTAAGCAAATCACTCCAAATGATAGCTCACAAGCGCAAAGCTACTGGTACGTAATACAGACGTTACTGCAATTTCCTTCACTGCTATCATACGGGACAATATTCGCTCTCACCAATACAGTTCATTAGTAGGTTCTAGTAACAATAACTTGTGAAGAAATAGTCGAAGCATTCTGTTTTTTTTTTTTTTTTTTTTTTTTTTTTTTTTGCTTGTAAATATACGTCTCGTCGACGTCAAGATGATTAGAGGCGGGGGAAAAGAACTGGGAGGAATTCTGACGTGGTTCTTGAAGGAATCAACCATGGAAAAATGAAATCTGGAGAGCCGTTCGGGGATTCGAACCCATGTCTTTCAGAATGCGAGGCGAGAACATAACCTCTCAGTCGGTCGAGGTATTCGGGAATCTAAAATATTAATACGTGAAGCGAAAACTTCGAATTCCTTTTTGAGAATAATGCGCGGTTGGAGTAGTGAGCGATTTGGCAAAGTTTATATGCAGTAGAAGTGCAGAAAGCTAAAACTTATATAATGAGAGTTGCAAATACATCAAATTAAACGAAATAAAACATTCATTGTTTACTTTAAAAAAATGGCGTTGCCATTCTGCCGATGTCAAGTTTATAAGGTACTCTGTGGTACTCTTGCCATCGGGTCTTAATATGTGTGCAAAATTTCAAACAACTCGAACATCTAGAAGTGGTTCAAAATTGAAGTGAAAGATTCCGTTACATTCATACAAACATACAGATGAAGCTAATATAAAGCGTGTAATGAGTAAAAATTAGCGCATTTAGTGTTCTGTGGAGATCGCGTAGTTTGCAGAATGCGTTCTATACGTTAGATCAGCGGTTCCCAACCTTTATTGGTTCACGACCCACTTTTAAGTAAAAAAAAATTCGCGACCCACCTAACATGAGAGTCTATCTAATATCAGAATGGGAACTATTGCATGACATCGATACGCTATCGACTATCCTATCCTAAGAAAAGGCAAATTTTCATACAAAGGATATACTACCAACAAAACCAAGAATTGATAATACATAAAACATATTATAGACCGGGAGGCGGTTGCACAGACCATCGCCTCATCAAGTTGACTGCTGAAATTCTACTTGATCAGCATATTAAAGTGCAACTGGTCTGCCAAGTCGCTTTTTGGTGGAAACCACCTGCAGATTGGTAGGTTTATCATTGTGTTTTAATGCAGCAAAATGTATGAAACTATGGAAGACTGGGAGCAGGAATACACAAAGGTAAACTTACCAGTCAACCACTAAAATGAGATTTGTAGGAGTTTTCCACCAAGATATAACTTGGCACATCAGTGGCATTTTAATCTGCAAGTCTAGTTTTAACTAATCCTGGAATTTCTGCCGTCAACTCGATGTGGTGATGCTTTGTACAGCCGCTTCTCGCTTTATTACAAAGATAATGAAAAGTACGTTTAATTATTATAGAAACACAACTTTACAATCAGTGAGATTTCTGGCACTGGTGTTTACTGATGAGGGCATCGATATCAGGGTTAACACTGGTTAATTTTAACCTTAAGTCACTTTCTAAGCATAGTTTATTTCTGTACTTGTTTTTCAAAAACAATAAAGTAGAAAAATCTTGTTCACACAAGTATGTCGTGTTGAACGGCATCAGGAAGTTCACAACTAATTTAGAGATTTCTGGATACTCGTACATTCATCCAGAAGGAAATTAAGGATTCTTTCCTTGAAAATTGTCTTTAAGGAAGAATCGCAAGATACCTCTATTAGCGAGTTTTCTTCAGCTGTTGAGAGTTTTCGGCCTTTCAAATGTTCCTCTTCAAAAGGATTTCTTATCTAAAAGTAACTATCGTCAATTTCTTGAATGTAGCTTCAAAAACAATTATTGTTAAACGAATAGAATACATTTCACTTTTGAATACATAACAAAATTTAAAATCCTTACGGGTACTTGAAATAAAAAAGTTTCGATCAATGACTTTGGTTTCGATTCAAGAATAAACAAGAAAATGACAATGAGAGAAATAAAATTGCAGATGGTATGCGCGCATATCTGCTCTAGAGCGGGGCGGGAGAGGGGGTGTACAGGGGTTGCCATAACGATTGCGCGATTGCTTCCGCTGCTATATCTCAAAACAAGGTTATTGCATAATACTGGCTGACTGTTTAAGAAAACTTTTTTTTTCTCTCAGAAAGTTTTAATTTAGGCTAATAGCTTTCATGATTATTACACTTGTAAAATACCGTGTTATATTTTTTAAATAGATGAAATAAAAGATATATTTTTGTGGAAAAAACCTCGATTGTTCCGCGAGCCGCCAAAACACTCGTTGCGACCCACCAGTGGGTCGCGACCCATAGATTGGGAACTGCTGCGTTAGAGAGTCCCGAATATTAGCTGAGCTGACAATCGTCTTCCTGGTGAGGAACGTAAAATGCAGGTAGCAGAAAAGCCGCTTTTTCCCACGTTAATTTATCCGAACAACAATCGTGTGATGCCCTCGCTGCTGGCGCGACCTTTTATGAATAGCTGTCGTTACGTGACTGGGGAATTGCAGCCACGTCATCGACGCGGAGCAGAGGGCAGCTCGTTCAGCTGCTGGTAACGCGACGGCAGTTTCAACCCGACCAGGCTGCAGGGATGGCGAAGAAAGTAGTTCCAGGAAATGGCTGCACCATGACCAGACAATCCTTGGAACTGGGTGCGCTTAAAGAGAACACGAAATCGTTTAAGAACTTACTGACTGGGTTTCTTTTTTAAAATGCCGTTTGGCTTCTGGGGGTCGACCGCAACGCCAGGGTTCCAAGAAGAAAATGTGCTATTGGCCTGAAATTTGGTACTCACGTTTCTGAGGACATATCATTTGAGGAAATGTTTCAGATAAAGCTATCAAATGTATCAAATATACACTGAAGAGCCAAAAAAACTGATATCAGCATGCATATGCAAACATAGAGATATGTAAATTCTCAGAGTACGGTACTGCGGTCGGCAACGCCTATATAAGACAACAGGTGTCTGGCGCAGGCATTAGATCGGTTACTGCTGCTACAATGGCAGGTTATCACGATTTAAGTGAGTTTTAACGTGGTGTTATAGTCGGCGCACAAGAGATGGGACACAACATCTCAGAGGTAGCGATGAGATGGGGATTTTCCCGTACAATCATTTCACGAGTGCACCGTGAATATCGGGTAAAACATCAATTCTCCGATATCTCTGCGGCCGGAAAAAGATCCTGCAAGAACGGTACCAACGACGACTGAAGAGAATCGTTCAACGTGACAGAAGTGCAACCCTTTCGCAAATTGCTGCGTTTTTCAATGCTGGGCCATCAACAAGTGTCAACGCGCTAACCATTCAACGAAGCATCAGCGATATGGGCTTTCGGAGCCGAAGGCCCACTCGTGTACCCTTATTGAGTGCACGACACAAAGTTTTACGCCTCGTCTGGACCCGTCAACACCGACATTGGACTGTTGATGGTTGGAAACATCTTGCCTGGTCTGACAACTCTCGTTTTCAATTGTATCGAGTGGATGGACGTGTACGGGCATGGAGACAACCTCATGAATTCATGGACCCTGCATGTCAGCAAGGGGACTGTTCAAGCTGGTTGAGGCTCTGTAATGGTGTGGGGCATGTGCAGTTGATGGGACTCCTGATACGTCTAGATACGAATCTCACAGGTGACATGTACGGCTCCGCTGGCCATCAAACTCCCCAGACATGAATATTATTGAGCATATCTGGGATGCCTTGCAACGTGCCGTTCAGAAGAGATCTCAGCCCCCTCGTACTCTTACGGATTTATGACCAGCACTGCAGGATGCATGGTGTCAATTCCCTCCAGCACTACTTCAGACATTAGTCGAGTCCATGCCACGTCGTGTTGCGGCACTTCTGCGTGCTCGCGGGGGCCCTACACGATATTAGGCAGGCGTACCAGTTTCTTTGGCTTTTCAGTGTTTATAAAGTTGTTCGAAACGGGGGTATATGGTCACAACTTATTACGCAGCACGTACGTATTATTTTCCATTTGTTTTTATTGCAAGTATATCCTATAATTCATTTTCGGGGAGCAAACTAGCATCCATTTGGAATGCAGAGAACACGTAACAGCAAATGTAGTGATACAAATCATTCAGT
Organism: Vandiemenella viatica; assembly: GCA_031002005.1. Lineage (NCBI taxonomy): Eukaryota > Metazoa > Arthropoda > Insecta > Orthoptera > Morabidae > Vandiemenella > Vandiemenella viatica. Next base: position 17,360,497 of record CM061920.1, on the reverse strand, counting down.
TAATATGACAGACATATTATGCTGAGATGTTTACATGAGTATGAATAATGTATGGCAGAGATATTAGCATGAGATATTAATATTCGCATGGCCACCGTCTTAATCCTTCGTTAGAACGTAAACGAAAAGGATTCGCGTTTACGGGGACATGAACCGTGGACCAAGCAGAAAAAAAAAACTAGAGCATGGCATGGCCAATACGTTGTAAGAAACATATGTAACGAAATTTCTGACCGTGTTGCAAATTTCAGTCCGATGGCACATTTTCTTCTTGGGACCCTGGCGTTGCGCCCAAACCGCTTCTGGGCCATACAGACAGGCGGGAGGGGTGGTGTAAAAGGAACGCGAAGGAATTCTGCCATAGCACCTTAAAGGATTCATTACGGCATTCGCATAGCTCTTCTCAACATGCTCGAGTCATATTGAAAGTCGCGAGAAACGTTTTTTAACTATCTTAATTGTTATGCCAAAGCAAGTACATCTTCTTAACCTACAGCAGGGGTGGCCAACCCGTGGCCCGCCGTAGGTCAACATGCGGCCCGCGGAGCTGGATCATTACATATAAGAACTTCAGCTTTCAACGCTGTTATCAGACATCACAACACTCAGCACCACACTTTTCGACTTCAAAGCATTGAAATACCTATATTTTTAATATTTCATTAAATATGTATGTTTCATTCTTAACGATTTATTTCCTTCATAAAAAAATTCAAGTATTTTTTTCTAAGAAAGTAGCAAGTGCGGCCCGATTGAAAATTCTATTTCTAAAATTTGGCTCGGCCGCTGAAAAGGTTGGCACCACTGATCTACACACTTTTCATTCACTTTTCAATATAGTTTCCAATTTTCTGCACACACATTTTCCATCATTTTGTAGTTGGAAAATGCCCTTAGGGAGCGTCGATTAATTACGTGCGATGAAATAGGTGGGTGGGGGGAGAGGGCTAGTGAAAATCACACTAAATCTTACCAAAAGAGGGGGGGGGGAGGTTCACGGAAATCTCACGTGAGGTTTTGGAATTATTAAAGGACTGTAGAGCTAAAAAAAGGTTCACGAACGACGCAGATGTGGCCTTTAGGGAGGTTTGTATAAAATTAGTGTCTCATGATTTAGACTGGTGACACCGTTTCTTGAAGGTTTAAAACACACAGAAGAACGACTCATTCAATATGATGCAAGGCTAAGAACATTCGAGTATTGGGCCGTTGAGGCTAAAAGCGCATTCGCAGCAGTAATTTAAGGAAAAACTTGAATAATTTCGCAACAGTTCAGTCAGTGTTCGTGTTATAACTAAAATACGTATATGGCTATCGCGGTGAACCACATATGAGTAACTAACACTCTCGCCCTCGGAAACTAAGAACTTATCTTTCTGCTTCTGCTAGTTACATAACGTGTATGCTGTAAGACAAACGTTAATTTATCTTACAGGATCCAGTAGTTCCAATTACCCAATTTGCTCTATACATTTGTGTTTATTCCACAGCACTTCACTTAGTCGTACATTCATATTACAATTCAACACACACAGAGAGATACTTCTTTTCAGTTGCGTATATATCATCCGTCTCACAAATCTCTTCCGCGATACACTTCTTAACTACACTGCTCCAATAGGACGTCATCACGTTTTGTCCTTCACCCTGTTCTAGATTAACTACACAACTTTACATCTTTCAAACATGGCGGTACACCACTCAGTACATCCCCCACACTTCCCTCTCGCTCGCTAATATTTAATTAAAATTGCAATGGAGCGCACGCTAAGGTGACAATTTCCCTATGCACCCATCTTCTTCCTTTCCTGCACCTACCTACATTTGTCCTCTACAATTTTTAACTTTAAATTCTTTCAACGTTTTTGACAATTTATTCTTCATTTCTATTCAGGGCCGGCGCAAGTATTCTTGGACACTGGGTTAGCGCTTTTAGCCTCCTTCCCCCCCCCCCCCCCCCCCTCGCACATACACACACCAAATTTTATACTTTAAACTTTTTCCATTTGTATAAAATAAGCAAAATTTTAATGCAAAAATGTTCAAAATATTTAAACTTGCATGTTACATATATTTAGCTACGTATTAAGGCCGGTGGGCCCCCTTGGGGGGTGCAGGCCCGGGATACTTTTGCCCCGCTTACTCCTCCCTAACGCCAGCTCTGTTGTTTCTCTTGGCAGCTTATTCCTTTACCTGACACCCTCACCTAAAAAACAGAATCTTCCTACACCCTTGTGCCTGAAATCGAGTGTCAGCTTGTGGTCATGGTCATCTTTTCCCTTCCATGCATTACTTTCAATTCTTACCCCAATATCTTTCCACGTCTCATCACCAATATATGCATTGCACCCTCCAAAGGCCCTCTTCACCATCCTCCTATCTTCCCATGAATCCCATTCAAGCTCCTTTATCATATTAGCTACCGATTGTGTTCTGCGCTAATTTCCAGAAACAATTCTAGCTGTCCTTTTTTGCACCCTCTCCAACTCCTGTATTTGATACTCAAAATGTGAGTCCCATACTGCACTACCATATTCAAGCAATGGTCTGATCAAAGTTCTGTAACCCAATTCCTTTACTTCTCTCGTTTATCCCCTCATCACTCTCTCCAACATGTGCAGAATTATGAAACAACAAAATGAGCGACGCACACCTGAAATGCGCGCGCCCACCATAATTTCTTTTCGCGGATTACCCACCAAACATACTCACTCATAGTTTACTGTTCAAAGTTACTCAAATATACACACTGTCTTCGATGTTCTCCGAACGACAATTTACAATACTTCTCACCAAAATTAATTAAACAGCAAATTGTTAAACGTGAAACCCACAAAAAAAACAAGGAAAAAAACATTAAACAGTACTGTAAGCCCCTGAATGTTCTTGCGTATCGTCACGGGTCTAGGTTTAAGGGTCAAAGATTATTACTGGTAGACCTGATCTGGTAAAAAACGAACTTGATTTGTGTTTCTCCCTTAGGGTGAATAAAATCTCTGGAGCTTGAAGAACGCGGAAGTATTAATAGACGATTAAACACGGATAGAGACGATCGCACTACATATAATTATTTATAGGTCGTGGTTGCTAGACTCGAACTTACTGAAATACAAACTTGTATTTGACCCTAAAAGTTCACTCTGTAAAATTTGAGTAATTTTTCTTTTAAAGGGATTGCGCAATTGCTTGGAAAGAAACACGTTGTTTATGATTGAGGCTGCGCAAACATTCATAATGTAATCTTTGTTCGTCCTGTCGGTAACGGCCAGAGAACTTAATACGGATTCGAGATTATTAAACAGTTAAGATACTCCGAAGAAATGAATTGCCAGAAATGAATTCGGAAACATATTTGATCTGATGTTCACTTTAAATAACCTAACAACTTACGTATAGTGAAGATGAACAAAGAACTTTAACGAAAGTGGTCAGTAAAATAAGTAAAAATATACCGTACTGTATAAGCATTCATCAAGCAGCAATATTAGCTATTGTTTTAGTTAAATTAAAATTTAGTGTATGTCGAAATGATAGTTGGCATTCGTGGTTATAGCAGAGACTATGAGTAATTTAAATTTCTTGAAGTTTTTAATGTTGCTTCCATTAGCGACATGTTACTGAAAAGCAATACACTTTTTTCAGCTGTAGGGTTTGTCAATTTTTTTAAAAATATGAAATGCTACGAAAATCAAACTTAATGAATGTAATTGTATTAAATGTGGACATAATTATATCACTGGTCGCTGTTAATTTGCGAGCGAAGGTTGACGCGCGACTTCACCGTTCTCCAGTGCTTTCATAACTCGAGTGGTGAGTATTAACAGTTGGTTGGGTATGCAAATGAGCTGTGGCTTAACAAAGGCAGAGAGTGCAAATAATGAAAACGTATGTCTCCATTATTCGCGGTGTTGTGTAATGCCGACCAGGAAACGCAGAAGATGTCCGCCCCTCCGCGTCGCGTCACGTCGCCTCTTTATGCAAATCGCGTCGACTGATTAATCAACATTAAGCCTCGCCGCGCCCAGACCTCCTCACCTCTGCTCCCACTCCGCTTGGCCGATTGTCAACGGGCGAAAGTTTGCAGTAAAACACGCCTCACGGAGAACCTTTAAACGCGAGCTGTAAAGACTAATCTCTGCGCGATTAAAACCGCTGGCACAGCTCCAACGCATCCGTGGATGGCTGACCTGTTGGTTGTCCTTTGTTTCCTGCTCGCCGAGCTCGTAATGTTAACACTGCAATAGTTTAAATGTGGATTATATCCTCTTGTGTCATAACGTTAACACTGCAATAGCTTACCTGTTACTTACATTCCTGTTGAATTGCACGAAGGTTACACACTCGTCACCAAAGTGTTGTGACCACTTTCGCCGAAACCATGTGGCCAAAGAACAGTGTTCCACATACAACCAGGCAGCTGTCGAAATAAACCAAGTGTCGCTAGCCAGATTCAATTTCGTAAGGGCTTTATTCCTCGCAGTCATAATACAATCATAGATTCCAAACACATACTCTGCAACAGGTTTACGAGTTAGCTCAGTCACGTTCACTCAGCAGTGATTCAAAATTAATTACGATGCAGTGCACACCCCGGTGGCAATTTCCCTACACGCCCATCTTCCCCCTTTCCTTTACCCATCTACTTTTGCCCTCTACAGATTTCAACTTTAAATTCTTTCACCGTTTTTGGTAAGTTATTCACCATTTCCCTTAATAACATATTGCAATTCATGACACCATTCACTATAAAAGAAAATCTTCCCACACACTTGTGCCTGAAATCAAGTGCCAGTTTGTGGTCATAGTCATATTTTCCCTTACTTTTAATACTTTCACCAACATATTTCCACAACTCATCTCCAATATACGCCTTGTACATTGCCATGACTTTCTTCCCTCTCCTTATGTTTTCCAATGAATCCCATTCCAGCTTATATATCATATCTGTAACTGATTGTATTCTGCGGTAATGTCCAGAAACAAGTCTAGCAGCCCTTTTTTGCACCCTGTCCAGTTCCAGTATTTGATACTCAAAATGTGGGTCTCATACTACATTACCATATTCAAGCAATGGTCTAACCAAAGTTCCTTTACTTCTCTCGTACATCCTCTGATCACTCTCTCCAATAAGTACCGAGCGGGGCGGTGTAACGGTTAGCGTTCTCGCCTCGCATTCGGGAGGACGGCGGTTCGAATCCCCGTCCGGGCATCCAGATTTGGGTTTTCCATGGATTCCCCAAATCACTCCAGGCAAATGCCGGGATGCTTCCTTCAAAAAGGCCATGGCCGAATTCCTTCCCATTCCTTGCCCCCATCCTTGCCCCCATCCTTGCCCCCCATCCTTTCCCGTCTCTAATGACCTCGATGTTAAAAAGAGACGTAAAGCAGTTAAAAAAAAAATCTCCAATAAGTGCAGAATTTCGAAACCTGTTCCTACTACCTGACCAATGTGTCCTGCCCAGGTGAGCTTGTTATCAAATGTAATGCCAAGATATTTACATTTCAAGTCTTCAACAAACAATTATTTCCCCACCTTATAACCGTAATCAACCTTTAGTTTTTTATTTGTGTATCTAATAAGCTGACACTTCTTTGCATTTACCTTCATCCCAAGTTTACCAACTCAACTAGATATCCTGTCCAGATCATCCTGGAGCGGTTTACAGACCTCAACCGTTTTGATTCTTTTATATAGCATTATGTCATCTCCAAACAATCTAATTTCCGATAGCAAACAATCAACACAATTATTCATTAGAATAATGAACAGCAATGGTCCCAATACGTTACCATATGGCACTCCAATTTTTACTTCCATTTCTTTCGATACTGCATTTCCTACCCTAACTTCCTGTTTTCTACGTTTTAAAAATTCTTCTACCCAGCAAATCATTTTCTCATCCATTCCAATAGTTTTCTTTACCGACGGCCTCTAGTTAATCGAGGACCGCGTTTTTCTCACTGGCTAGTATACAGGGAAGTGGACGCGAGATTAGCCCCTCCGTGGAAGTGGCAGTGGTGGTTCCACTTCCACCTGCTAGTGCTGCCTGACACGCGTTGTGATGGCGCGGCCCTGCGCCCGCAATAAAATTTGACGCATAACATGTCAATTCCCAAACTTTTTGTTTAGGGCTTTACAACTCGATGACGTCGATGTCATTAGAAGTGGTAAAGGATTCATACGTGGCCATCTTGGTATAATTTGCGTGGAGTCATTTCAGGATATCATGAATGCCGAAATCTGGATTGCCGGAAGAGGATTTGAACCTGCGTCCTCTAGAATGCCTCTCACCCATCGTGGTCGGTTTATATTTCCGTACAAAAAACATTCCTTAACAGAAATTTTACGAAAGAATTGCAAAAAAGGTACATGTCATCTTTTGCTTTTGCGAGAAAATATCTGTAATATTCTTAACAGAAGTCGCAGTGAGTTTATGTGATAACTAGCTGTTACCCGCGACTTCGTACGAGTGGACTTAGAATTTCACTGCCGGAATTGGATTTAGAAAACTGTAAGTAACGTAAGATTTGTCGCAAAGAGCAACGAGTCGGCATAATATGACAGGAAAGCCACCCCTATATCACTCTACCGTCGAACTTGTCTCATGAAGTGAATCAATTTATAACATATTTAAAACCAGAAAAACAAACGAAAGTGCAGGGATGTGGGGTTGGGGGGGGGGGAATTAACTGAAGGCAGCTTTATTTGAGCTTTGTATTGTTCTTTCTTCTTTCTAATAACTTGATCTGCTCGTGCTCTTCTAGTGCTACGCCTTAGGTCATGTTTACGCCTGCAAGGTATGGCAAAAAAGAAGACAAAATAAACTGATGCCAGAAACGTTTAGGCACACACAAATTAATAGTACAGTGCAGAGCAAATCGATATCTGTACTAAATAATAAGTTTTGTCTATAAACAAAGTTTACTGACAAATCATACACTAACAAACTGCGCGAGATGCACAGCTTGAACAACAGAAGTAACATTACAGACTAACACACGCATTCGTCTGTCTGTCACCATTAGATAAGTCCTCAAAATTTCGTGACTAAAACTGTTATTCATACCGAAAAGAATGTCCTATGTCCTTCCTTCAGTTACGAAGTATTTCTTTGTCATATTCCTTCAATATCGGTATAGCCATTTATTCGTCAAAACGTAACGAAATTTATAATATTAGTGCAGATCACACACAGACTGACTGTGAGAGAATCAAAGCCTGAGGGATCAAGATAGCGTAATAAAGAGTACACATACAGCATTATTAGACCGCCTACGATTTGCCAAGCATTACACCACTAAATTTGTGGGATATACAGTTTAACAAGGAATCCGAACAACTGACAGTTCAGGTGTGGCTCATACGATCAAAAACAAATCTTAAAAATCTTTGCTTCCAACGGTTATTGAACCGGAGACCACGGTCCAAACATCAGTAAGTAAGCGTGTTAACCATTGAGCAACCAGCCCTCTATATGGTAAGGTAATACAGAGACTTACATATCATATGCGTCTGTCTACGCCGTTCAGTAATTTTTCAAAATTACGTGACAATATGTATTATTTATACAGAAAAAAATTAATCCAATGATGTTCCTAATGGCAAATAGCATCCTCTAGTCAAATTTTATCACGATCGGATTAGCCGTTTAGCCCGGGAAACGTAACAAACAGACAGACAGACAGAGGTACCTTCGCATTTATAATATTAGTATAGATAATAAGGGTCTGTTATTATCTGATCATTCGGTACTTCATTTCACACAGTCTAAAGCAAAAATCAAGAGCGGCTGTGACAGAGTTGTAGTCAGCCTACCTTCCTGAAGTCTTTAATGTCAATATTAGCTGAAGTGGAGGATAAGCCATAGGATACTTTTCTAAAACATCAAATATTTGCATTAAATCCGTCTACTCTTTCAGATTTATTCAGTCCCTAACTCCGCTACCTACAAATGACAACTTTCCCACTCCATTCAGAATGCCACTCCCAACTGTTCTACCAATAACGCTACAGCCCTCGTTGTACCACTCCCAACATTCTCTCCGTCTGTCTACTGTATTCCAATAACTCCAAATCCATATCCTTTATCACATCAGTTACTGATTGTGCACTTCGGTAATTTTTGCGAACATGCCTGTCTTCCTCTGCCCCTTTTCTATTTTATACCCTAAATGCATTTCCCATATTATCTCACAATACTCAAGCGATAGTCTGACACAGGCTTCGTATCCAACTTCCAGGATTACAATCCCTCTTGACCTTTAACAATAGATGCTGTAGATAACCCGTCGCCAAGTTACAGAAATAAAGGAAATATGGCGCTAAAACGTTTGAGGTTAAGATCAGATTTTCATCTTCTGTTCTGAGTCATTAGATCTAGGATATAACTCAGATTTTATTTCAGATTTAAAACTTCCAAACTGGACAAACACCATGGAAATCTATTGAGTGGTTTTTGCGTGACGCTGGAACAAACGAACAGACACGGCCGGCCAGAGAGTTACATAAACAGAGAAGAGATAGATGATCCTCACTTCTGCTGCAAAATACTCTGAAATAATAGTTAAGTTCGGAGCTTGCAGTACGAAAACCAAATTCGTTGCGGCTTTATTTCTGAGCAGACATTTCTTAGACAGACTGTGACGTGTGACGGAATTTTATGAAATATTATCCCTGCAGAAGATATATAGTGGAATTTTTTGTTTTTGTTTCTCAGGAAAGAATGTTGCAGGAAATTATGACGCAGTAAACTCAAGAGCTGCGTGCGACGAACATAAATCCTTGCACTTTAGAGTACCTTACTAAAGACTCGTGGTTAATGAGTTAATTAAGAAGCCAGAAGACAGGAACGCATTTGGAAGACGACCGAACGAATTACTTGCGCACTTTATGCAAGTGTCCGTGTCGAAACGAAGGTTCTGGAGTGCAGATAGTTCCAGCAGATAAGCAATCGAGTCCAACGGCGACAACATTCATTTAACATAGACGTTTCCAAAGGTCACGGACTGGCTTTTATTAAACCTGTTGTTAATTACCAGATTAAAACTAATTTACATATACCGGCGCTGGAATAACTTCTTTGCAATAAGTACTGATGACATTAAACGCCATTACGCTGTTTCATTTGCATGAGATATGACATCTGAGTTGGCAATTAGAATTTGTTATTATATATCCGGCACTACTTGTGACGAATATTAGGGCGTATACCATTTTATTACGAGATGACCGAAACAAATTTCAGTTATTAATTGCGGAAAAACTTGGCATCAGCCGCATTCACAGTTGTCTTGGAACTTCTTAACGCTTGTGATCTCATAACCGTTTATTAGGCGCTATAATTTTCGAGTTGTGATAGGTTGAGCTTAGACCACGATATATGTCTTGAGTTTAAGTTTTAGGAACCAAAGAAAGCTATATTTAACTAGCTGTTGCCCAAAATTAGGTTTATGCAGGCTTTTAACGTACGAACCAAAACAATCATGTCAGTAAACACATCATCAACAAGAAAAGAAATGTAATTGAATTTCTCTGGATAATACGATGTCCTTAGAATAATAATTTCGACTGATAGAATTTCGTGAATCGTGTTAAACGAAGAATGGATACTAAGGTGTGGACACTTCTATCCTAAATTTCTCAGTTCTGCGACTTCACACGAAAAATACACGTACCCTGCTTTATTCGCAGGTCAAACCTGATATTGGTCGCCAAATGTGAGCTCCCAATTATCCTGGAAATGGTCAGCCTATTGTGAACTCACCCACTCTGTCAGTGGGTGACGGCGTGTTATTTGTACACGAACGGCCCAATTCTCCTCTCTTCAACACATGCAAGCCGTTAGCTCGGATAGTTTCAGTTACGATTTTCTGACATATAACTGCCAAACAAATTGAGGGTTATCATGAAAACGTCTGGAAATGAAAAACTCTCTGTTCTGGTCGAAATACTACTGAATTTAATGAATACCAGTCCCTGAAACAACATGTTAAACACTTATGTTACATTCAAACAAACTTCACGTACATTTCACTTGCTATTTTAGCTTTTTTACTAAGAACATGAACTCGCGTCAATCCTAGTCCATACTGTTCACGACTTCACGCCAGTGTACCGACTGGCTAGCAAGCACATTCTCGCCGACAACGGAAAATTCCCGGAGTCCCGCACGCTGTTACGACAATGAGGTCCCCGAACAAACCAAACAATGCTCATAATTAACACTGACGGCAGTAATAAAAGAGAACAAAAAAATTATTTAAATATGACAAAGATTAAAATTATGACAATCCGTAGTTAATAGGCAACGGGGGTAGGCTGGTCAAATGTGAAAATATTTCGCAAGCAAAACACTGATCAAGTCAGTAAATTACATCTCGATGAGATGAAGTTTTTGAGGTCAGTTGTACAGAAGACGAGAAGGGACAAAATCAAAAGTAAACACGGAAGAAGATAGACTTGACAACGGTGTTTGCCATTAATATTTCCTCTGTCTGTACCTACGCCACTCTCTATTTACGGGTAAGATATTTTTGAAGGGAACTATTTATTTAATACTCGTTTTAAGTGAAAACTGGCTGCTGCAAGCGAAGGCGAAAGATCATATTCCCGAATGACGCAAAACAAGCTCTTAAGCTTTATTTGCAGCTTGCTCGCAACATCCTATTACAAACTTCCAGGTTTCTGCCGGGAAACTGAGTATATAATATTTTGTTTATCGACACATGGTCGGTAACGTACCGCTTCCGGGCTACCATAACCACAAAATTAAATCGGTAATAATGGAAAGTAAATTTCATATTCGCTTGTTATTTACACAACAACGAAAGTATCGGAAACATACAAATGCACCGCCATTTGTCCTGGAAAGCAAAACAAATCTTACTTCATTTTTCTTGAATTTAGTAACCTAGAAAGTGCACTACTCTTTATTCTGAATTCCAAGCATAGAATCCGGGGATTGCGCAACGAGGTGAATTCTTACCTCAACATAACTGCGCAACCAAACAATCTACCAACAATGCAATGTTGTTGAAGGCCATTTTTCCGCAGTTGCTCAGTAAATTAATTCATAAAATAACGCCAATGTAACTGTATTATGTAGGTTTATTGCCGTACGCGTTTCGCCTCTCCTCGAGGCATCATCAGCGACGAATCTATTTTAAAGTTTACATTTGATTTACAAACTTATTTGACATAACGCTAAATTTATACATTTTCTTATTATTTACACTTACTATTTACATTAGTGGATTTCAGGATAGTAACCACACATCTTTGCTTTCTCTCCAAAGCATGTTTCAATTACAGCCATTTGTCTTTGCTGTTGTGTACACGATATAAACATTGCGTCTTCTACAATTCGCTTGTTTTCGGTGGCCATCTTATTTTCTTACTGTCAAAGGTGGTGATGCGCTGACGGCGCCGGATTTGAATTTGCGTGGGAGATTTTATATCTAATTATATGTAAGTGTGTGGGTGTATGTATTTGTTGGGTTTATTTCTTTATTGTAGGGTTATTGTATGTTTACCAATTTGAACAGTGTTTGGTTTGTTAAGTTTATGTGGTCATTCAGTACCTGCTTGCCATTTTTTATTGCTTTTTGTATGTGGTAGTTTTCTTGTAGAGTGAGGGTATTGTGTCTGTAATTGTTGATTGTGAGTATTTGCATGTCTTTGTTAATGTCTGTTGGTAAGTGATCGTTTTCTATAGATGTTCGGCGAATGTGGAGTGGTTAATGTACTTTAGTGCCCTCATGTGTTCTTTGTATCTGGTTTTAAACTGTCTTCTTGTCTGTCCTATGTATATTGCATCACAATTGTACACAAATGTGACTGCGAGACAAACAAAGCCTCAGCCACCGATATAACATAACAGAGACTTATACATGGTATTCGTCTGTCTGTCACACTTCTGTCGGTTTTTCAAAATTTCATGACAAAATATGTTATTTATCCAGAAAAATGTATCCTATGTGCTTCCTAATTTCCTTGTCAAATTTCAGTAAGACCGGTTTAGCCGTCAGTCATGGAAACGTAACAAACTGAGAGACATAGTTTACTTTCGAATTTATAATTAAGATTAATTACAGTAATTTAAAAAAAATAATTGGGCTACAAGATCATATGTCCATTATTGATGTGATTCTTCCAATGACTGAATATTTTTGTACACTGTTTTTGCTAAGCACAAGTAACACAGGACGGAGTTGCCATTTAATTGAAACCACCCCCGGAGCGCAGTGAGTTGGTGGTACGGGCCGTGCGACCACTGTGCTGACAGCGGCATGTCGTAGGCCGCTGCCGCCGCGGGCGCCCTGCATCAATATGCGGCTCGATCCCGCCAGTCCTCGGCCGCTCGTGTTATTATTTTTTTTTTATCGTCATTACGGCGTTTCTTTATATCCAAGCGCGGCGCGGCCTGGCCTTGTACTATTGAGACGTGGGTAAAAGAACTATAATTATAAGCGTAGTAATTATTATTCATTGTGATGGGTAATTTTGTGCAATTACCCCGCCCCGGCGCGGGCTGTACCGGCCCGGGGCAGCCCGAGTGATACACCGGACGCTAAACGGCGCCCGCACCGTCGCATTACGGCTTCAACACCGCGTGGCGCGGCTAAACAGAAAGCACCACATATCTGCTGCTCTCTCTAAAGTCGTTGCCATTTTGCTTGGGTCCTTATACTTCGTCGACGTTGTCGTCATTAAAAACGGGAATGAACTGGTATCTGGATGTAACGGAGCTTCGCATCTGCAAGTGCGGAACTTCCGCATCAAATTATACCTCCTTTTGTATCCGCATTTGCAACTTTTAATGCGGAAGTATTGCGGATGTTTTGTATATATTGCAGTATATATATCTTATTTTTTCTCCCCGTACGAGAATCGCCCTATCGTCGCTTAGCTGGTAAAAACGTGGTTGTTTCCTTTTTTACTGTAATAAATGTAACAGTGAACTGAACGTTGTTCTCTTTAAACATGAGTTGTTGCCATTTTGCTTGGGTCCTTATGCCTCGTCGACATTGTCATTAGAAACGGGAATGAACTGGGGTCGAGATGTAACGGAGCTTCGCATCCGCAAGTGTGGAACTTCCTCATGAAATTATACCTCCTTTTTTGTATCCGCATCCGCAACTTTTAATGCGGAAGTATTGCGGATATTTTGATTATATTGGAGTATATATAACTTTTTTTTTCTTCGTACGAGAATCGCCCTATCGTCTCTTAGCTAATAAGAGCGTGGTTGTTGCCTTTCTTACTGTAATAAAAGTAACAGTGAACTGAACGTTGTTGTTGGTCTCTTTAAGCATGAATTGTTACCATTTTGCTTGTGTCCTAATGCCTCATAGACGTCATTGTGACCATTAGAGACGACAATGAAATAGGGTAGGGATGCGACGGAGTTCCACATCCGCAAATGCGGAACTTCCGCATAAAATTCCACCTCCGCTTTCGTATCCGCATCTACAACATTTAATTCTGAAGAATAACAGATGTTTTGTTTACATTGCAGTATATATATATTTCTTTCCTCTTTGTACGAGAATCGCCGCTTAGCTGGTAGAAATGTGGTTGTTTCCTTTCTTACGAAACTGTAATAAAAGGAAAGATGAACTGAACGGTGTTATTACCTAGGCACGAATTCAAAAATTTGAACATGCATATAAAGCCGGGCGGCCTTTTCACGGTCCAACTTCCGTGTAGGACTACCGTAGGATGCGCTCACCCATTCACGCTACTAGAATGGGTCCAAGCAGTGCTTCCCACTCGTACTTTCTCGCGGCTTACCAGTGCCCTTACCGCACACTCGTACTGTGTTTCCTCCAATCTAGATATAACGCCATATCTTGTTGGACGGCAAGGACCCGTGTTGGTTCTTTGGGAGTCCAACAACATCCAACACGTGCTACATGTAGAACTGCAATCCCTTTCATGGCCCAACGAGAGTCCTATATTGCTAAATCGGATCATCGTAGGTCCTACAAATTGGACTGTGAATGGGTCGCTATAGCGGTAGAAAAGGTGGGTGGCGTGAGCTTAACCCTTCAATCAGTAGAGTCGCGAACTCCGCAAATTTCGTATAACAAAGATTGTTTTGTTGACGTGTGCGTTGTTATGTAATTTAATTAACTTGTTATATCATCCAACGTTTTTTTGTTGTTGAAAGATGAGGCAGAAAATGATATGACGGTATTAGATGGAAATAGACTTTGCTTTGCATAATGTAGAATTTGTGATAAAAATATACCTATTTTGATTCTAAGTTTATTTTGATAAAATATTAAAATCTGAAGAATTATAAATTTATTAAACTGGTAATAAATTTATTTTTCAACATCCGCTTCCGCAAAAACATCCGAATCAGCAAAACATCCTTCAAAAGGCCATCCAATTCTCCTCTCCCACATCTAACAAAGTAAAGTTGTAAAGTTTAAGTAAATTGTTCATATAGCAAAGTAAATTTAGGGAAAATTTTACACGTTCTCTTTTGTATCGAAACGGATATAAATCAAAATTCCCAGAAATACGCAAACACGATGTGCGAATGTGGATTCTCTCATTCAGATTCATTTAGTCGCTGGACAAACCGTTCCGATTCCCGTATTTGTTCGTTTATCGAATCGAACTGACATCCATACGACAAATGCGAGTAACGAAATGAATCTGTCAGTAACGTTTCGGTACTTCGAGTCAGGCGATATATTCGTTACTCAGTATGAATAAATACGGTTTGCTATAGCTCCACAAACCGTTTACACCTTCCCCCTCACCGGGCGATGCCTTCGTTCATTTGTTTCTGCGGGAAAAGCTAAATTCGAAAGAAATATCCCTGGATTCTGACAGGAGCGGCAACATCCACAGAGCTGTTGTATTTGCCGAAGTCCGTTTTGTTTGCTGGCCGCCGCATTCCAGGACTCGCGGGCAGCTCTGCAGGTGACCACAAACAAAAGCCGGTGTCGGGTCCTTAGTAACGAACTCGCTCCGTCATTGGCTGGTCTCTAATGAATTGTTCCAGAGAAGCAGGTGGGACCAACGAACTGAAAAATATGTCGCCCACAGGCCTACCCAGAATCCCAGAGAGACTAACGGTAGGCCGATTACACACTGGGCGGTTTCGGCCGCGGCAGAATGTTTTCCGCCGCCGTCGTTCCAGTAGGATCAAATGAGAGCTTACACACTGGGCGGTAGGGAAAACCCGCGGCAGAGCTGCCGCCGACGGCAGGTATGCAGCCTCACGCTGCCACTACATTTGAGGGTAGTTTCACCGTCCCAGTCCAGAAAATGGCCCATGTGACCAGATAGGCGCTTGCACAATCAGCGGATTTTTAACCGCTTGTGCGTTTTCAGTCTGTTAACATTTTTTGAATTTAAAAATCGTAATATGAGTAAAGTGATGATAGATATTGATCTTCTCATTTTGTTAGCAGAAGCGAGACAAGTTTTAAGAGACAAAACATCAGATTCTTTTAAAGATCGGGAAGCTACCAGGAACCCATGGAAAGAAGTGTGTCTTGAAATTAGGAATGATTTCGACGAAATGAAAAATGAGGAAAAATGCCTTTGGATAGTAAACTTTTGATCACGTATTTACATACATTTGTACAGCTTCAACTAGAACTTGGAAAATGTTGAATCACATTTATAGAAAGATTTTGATGTTTAATACTATATAACTGTGTCCTTATATCTTAGACATTTGCTAATAAACACTTTCAACGTTCGTAATTCTGTGGCTCGACATTTTGAGACTTTTTTTTTAACCCAGCAGTGACGAACATAGTGAGACAAGCTGTTCAGTAAATTCGGCATCATCTTCGCCATTTACTTTCGATTTTTCTTTGTAAAGTAATAGTTATTAAAAAACTCAAAATGTTACAATTTAACCACAAAAGTTTAACTATTCGATTGTGCTTGTAAGTATAAAAGCAATATAGAGTAAACTCAACAGTGATGAGTTGATTAAACAGTGAAATATATGTATTAATTACAAGTAAATATAATAGCCATTATATGGTACAGTGTATTTTTCAAACTTTTCTTGTACATCATTTTGTATTCACATAAAGGAGTTTTCACCCTAATTAACATAAAATAAATATAGTGGATTGGAATTATATAAAATTAAGTATTTATCTCTGTAGGTCGAAAGAAGAGACAGGCTGGTAGGTCATATTTTGAGACATGCTGGATTGGTTAATTTGTTAGTGGAGGGAACAGTCGAAGGTAAGAACTGTATAGGAAGACAGAGATTAGAATATATGAAGCAGATAATTGAGGACGTGGCCTGTAAGGGGTATGTAGAAATGAAGAGGTTAGCGCAGGATAGGAAGGGATGGAGGATTGCATCAAACCAGTCGAAAGACTGACGACAGCAAAAAAAAAAAAAGGTCCATGAGAAATCTGCTTACTTCAAGGTGATTGCCAGTATTTCCAAACGTTTAATACAATTCATCAACTGGGTATTTCTCCTTTGAATTCCGTACTTTAGTTTCGCAAGCAATTGTCGAAATAAACGTTCCAAAATAATTGAAAAACTTGGTTTCGACGTTCCTCAAATATACCGTTCTCCTTTGGTTTTTTCTTTTACTATTTCTATGGCTACAGAACTGTCAAAATAACAGACAGGAATTCTTCACGGGTCTTCTGCCGGATAAGTTCTTTTAAACACGACGTTTCGGCAGTCACCTCCGCTGCCTTCATCTGGTGAGCTGTCATCGCGAAGTAGCTGCCGCACCGAATGTGCCGAACCGTCGCGGCAGCTACTTCGCGATGACAGCTCACCAGATGAAAGCAGCGGAGGTGACTGCCGAAACGTCGTGTTTAAAAGAACTTATCCGGCAGAAGACCCGTGAAGAATTCCTGTCTACCATACGCCTGGAAAAACTTAATTGTCACACGTCAAAATAACAATTTTAAAACCTAACTACGGAGTAATAAACACCAAATTAACTAAATTAACTTCTAATTTCACAAAATAAAATTCAAGTCATCAAAAGCATGGTACTTACGCCCGACCGCGTCATATTTTTTACCAGCTCTTCATAGCAGCGGAAGTTTTACCGCTGAATTAGCAGCGGCAGTTCTACCGCTGAATGTGTAAACAACTCAAATTCTGTAGGCGGCGACGGTTAAGTTTCCGCTGCGGTAAAAACCGCCCAGTGTGTAACCGGCGCTGCTGACTGAATTTGTAACGAACCGTCTAACTTATAGTCCAGGTTTTCCTGCTATTAGGAAACACATCCTGTCCAGCGTTAGGCCTGGTAGCCTGTTACGGTATCAATCCATCTTCTTGGTGGTCTTCCTACATCTCTCCTGACTCTGGGATGGTATTTGAGGATTGGGATCAGGTCCGTCTTCATCCTCAGTACACGCTCTGTCCAAGGTGTTCTGTAGGCTTGCACAGTTTGGACAAATGGTTTGAAGATTTCATGAGATTTCTTTCTGTCTCGTAACGTGTAGCCAGCTGTTCTCCCAGCCGCCATTAGCCTCCGCTCGTCACCTTTGCGTAATGTCCAGGCCTCCCTGCCGTACGGTGGGGTAGATTTAGCCAGGATGTTATATAGCCTGATTCTTGTGTGGCGCTGAACAAGAGATGGTCTGAAGATGCTACTTATAATTCACGTAACTTTCGTAAAATTTCTGACTTTCTGTTGCATATCGGTTTCGAGGGTGTAGCTGAGGTATATAAATTCTGCTACTTGTTCTATGGGTGTGTTTTCTATTGAAATTTTGGTTCTTTTGTGTTGTTTTTTTTTCGACGAAGGCGATATCTTTGATTTTTTAAATAAATCTTCAGGTTGTACTTTTTTGCTGTTTTATGGAGGTTATATAGTATGTATACCGATCTCTGAAGATCATCCACACATTCAGCAAAAAGAACCTGGTCATTTGCAAACAGTAATGTGTCCACATTGGCCTCTCTGTCTCTGTGGTTGGATTTAAATTGTAATTTAAAGGAAAAAATATAATTATGAAACCTAAATTATTTTCTTGCAACGGCATCCGTGGACAGAGATTACAGCGAAAACATCTTCATCTAGCGACTATAAATAAACATAAGCAATTAGTAATCAATAGGTGGACTTAAACGAAATACAAACTTTTTTATGGTTAATTTGCAATTGGAAACATATTGAACCATTAAAACTAACTTAGTCCACAACCCGAAGGTTGATTGGATCCTCGCGAAGGAGGCACACTAAGCCATTGTGTCAGAGGTAGGACGACCAGTTCCTTTCCTCTCGGACCGCTTGCTACAGTCCTTATGAAAGCGTCACAGAACTGATTAGTAGACTAGGTTGGGAGTCTCTGGTAGATAGACGACACACGTTTCGTTTAAACTTATTGGTAAACATGCGTACTCCCACTTTCACTTTTGAGTGTAGTGAAATACTTATTCCACCAACATATTTGAGTCGGAAAGACAGGAAAGATAAAATTAGAGAAATAAGGTGCCGGACTGATTCTTATATGAATTCTTTTTTCCCTCGTACTATTAGGGATTGGAATGAACAGCAAAGAGATTAGCTTTGGTGCTGAGCACCCTCTGCCACCCACAATTTTGTGAATTGCAGAGTATATACAGTATGTAGATGTAGACCTACAGTTCAACGTGAAATCCGAACAACGGAACGACCTAGCGAAGGTCAAATGATTAAACGCAACTCTTACGGAAAGGTATATAAATTCCAGAATTCCGCAAAAACATCTCTCGTAATTAATGGACACCCCATTATATGGTTTTTATAAGATCAACATCTACGGACAGAGAATCGTAAGTTCTCTGGGCGTTGTCAGCCCACCAACTAAGTCCGGGCGCCTGATGTCATATCATCACAATGACCAGGTCAGGCCTGTTATTAGTACTTCTGACTGGCTGAACACACTTCCCAGCAGTTGCCTGAAAGAGGAAAAGTGTTTGAGGCGTGGGTGCGGACGCTGTTAGCCAATCAGCGACAAATGGTGCGGAGATGATGGAGGGCCTGCAGGTGTCTGGTGGAATGCGGGGAGGGTCCATAGCACACGGACGCTGCGTGGGCGGGCCTCCCAAGGCGACTCGCCGCAATTATCCATCGCAATCTGTCTTCACCTTTAACATATAAGCGGCGCCTAATTAAAAGCCACGGCTGACTTGCGAAACGGAACGGACTGTTGTCTTGCGAAACGCCTGACATCAGCGGCGTCTGCGCGGGGGATTTACAGATCACAAAATGAGGAAGCGCAGGCCCCGTCTGCAGACACTTAATTACCACCGAGGCACAAGGACGACGGCTGGCCTCACCACAGCATACAACAACAGTAATTAAGAGGACTCTCGGCTGAGGCTGAACCGTGAGCGACAACGAAGAGCAAGATTACATAGTTACCAAAAATCACTACAGGTTAATGCCGGGAAAAATCTACCCAAAGGATATGGCAGAATTCCTTAGCGTTCCTTGTCACCAGTTCTTTCTCGCCTCCAATGTAGACAAGAAGTTAATTCATTAAATAACAAATTCGTGAAACTGTATGAACCGTGCCAAAATTTCGCGAATACCATGAATAGTTAGGTTCGAGGTTTATAATAGGACGAAAGAAGAATCGCCTCATTTGTACCAATTGTTTATTTGTTTAGTGTAATAGGTACTTAACAAAAGTTGACGCCAGTGAAGCAGTTTATTAATATCTCTGTAATATGCGCTGCTGCTATCTAGTGGCTTGGCTCTGAACTGTCTCTTACGCGCGACTTTCACAGTTATTACTTTTCTCCTTCAAGGGTCAAATTCCAAAAACTTTCGTTCTAAAGATATGATGTGACCAAAGCAGAGAAATTAGTCTTGAAGATCATTCCTTATTGATCAATTTCGGTTAGATATCAAGCGAGATAAATGGCTCGTGATAAAAAATACAGTGTGGAAAAAAATGACAATTGTATCCTTTAAGGGTCGAATTCTGAAAAAAATCATTTCTCAAAATATGATACGATTACCGCGAAGACATTACTTTCTAAAGTAATATCTCATTTCTTGATTTCGGTTAGATATCAAGAAAGATAAATGATTCGGGGAAAAAAAATTATGGGAATAATGATACTTTTGCCCTTTAAGGGTCAAATTCCGAAAAAATTCCTGTCTTGAAATATGTTTTGACCACAACGGAGTCTTTGATCTTTAAAATGGTACCTCATTTATCGATATCGGTTAGATATCAAGGGAGATAAATGGCTCATGACACAAAAACGTGTTGTAGAAATATTAATATTTTTTCCGAATTCCTTAGTGTTCCTTGTCCCCATTTCGTTCTCAACGATAATGTTAACAAAGAGTGATATCATAAAAAATAAATTCGTGTACTAGACACAGCAATATGTTGATTCGATCTATTAGCGATTTTAGATCTTAATCACATGATTTTCTCTTGTTACCGGAAGAAAAAACAACGCAGTCATTTCTACAGGCACCTAGAAAACACCTTCGTATACCGCTAAATACCATTATCCTTTCAGAAACGCAGAATTTTCAAGTTTACAAAGCAATAATCCAATTCCTGCAAGATTTACACATAAGGATTTCCAAAACTCAGCTGCATTTGAAGTTAACCAAAGTCGTTAAGAATTCTCTTCTTAGGGACGTCCCACCCGTGGCGAGAAGAATTGAAACCAACACATTACTGCTCTTAATAACAGCTAATTAAATGTTCGCAAACCAACAGACAAAATGGAGAAGCAAGCTGGAAGACGCCAATATGTTGACTAGGCGTACTTTGTTTTTAAGCTGTGACGTCAAAATTTTTGAGAGATATTCTTCTCTTAGTTTCGCCAATGCAGCTATCTTTTGTCTGTAATAACTGTCGCTTGGTATAAAAGGGGTATTGGTGGGGGCCGTTCAGGAAACTTGCATTTTCTTTTTCGTATGGATCTCTCGACTGGTTTCATGCAATCATCCACTTCTTTCTGTCTTCATCGCAGAAACCTGCTTACAATCTATATCATCAAATATCTGCTCCACGTATTCTTATCTATGTCTTCCTCTACAGTTCTTTTCGTCAACTGTCTCCTCCACTAACAAATGCATGTATTAAAATGTATCCCACCATGCTGAGACTCTCTGACAAACTAGTTTACTCGACAATCATTTCCAAAACACATTCATTTTATACTTTACCTGACAACTTAATTTTATAGCACAACTTTTCAATTGCTTCAAGTTTCCTTCATTCTGGTATCCTTCAAGTCCAGTCTTCCTTTCCATAAACTACTGTGCTGTATACATACAGATTAGAAACTTCTTTCTCAGTACTTGAAACTAATCGATTTCTAAAGACATTTTCCACTAGTGCTATCCTTCTTTTAACATCATTCCCGTCATCAGTCGTAATTTTGCTTCCTGAATAATAGAATTCTCACACTTGTTCTATGTATTTATTATTATTTGTGGATAAGCTCATTAGGACTACTCAAAGTACTCAGAAGCGTTTGTTCGCTTTCTTTTGTGTCCACATTTTCTTCATACGCTTGCTGTGGGCTTCTTATCTCTCATCTGACCATGTTGTTCCAGGTCTTTTCTTTAGTAAATTTGGGTTGATATAGAAAGTAGCAACCAATCACAATTTGTTGTTATTATGTTTATTCAACCATTACCGGTTTAGAGCAAGATGCCCGTCATCAGATGGTTTGCATTTTTAATGTGTTTAGACATGCAGATGCAAAAATCGAGCTAAATGCTACTTTTCTGTTGTTATAGGGCGCACGCTCGAATTTTGCATGTGCATATTACAACACATTAAAAATGCAAACCATCTGATGATGAGCATCTTGCTCGAAACCGGTAATGGCTAAATAAACATAATAACAAGAAATTTTGACTGGTTGCTGCTTCCAATATCAACCCAAATTTGATATCACTGTCGCGGATTTCCACCAATCCATCATGGACAAAATATTATTACTTT
The DNA here is from genome assembly GCA_031002005.1 of Vandiemenella viatica. NCBI lineage: Eukaryota > Metazoa > Arthropoda > Insecta > Orthoptera > Morabidae > Vandiemenella > Vandiemenella viatica. Next base: position 17,338,563 of record CM061920.1, on the reverse strand, counting down.
TCTTTAGTCTTTCCTCCCGGTCAAGTTGTCACTTTTGATTTTAAATATATGTCTGTTTTCGATATCTTTTGGAACAATTCCTGCTGATTTGAGGCCTTTCTTGATTTCTCCAAGCCATGTATTCTCCAATCTGCGTATTTATATTTATCGCACACATTTCACAACTTTTGACCTGCTTTGGTTTATAGTTAGTCCAGATTCATCCCTCGGTATTTTGTTCACACCATGCAGCCATGTCTCAATATCCTGTCTGTCCTGTTGACAGGACAGAGCTGGCTGTTTCTATTGGAAGGCTTACTAACGGTTTTGGTCCCACACTCGGTCGCCACACGGAAGGCAGCGGTATTCCGAGGCGTGCGTGTGGCGCGTTTGATTGGCGGCCGCGGGGCGGGCAGGCGAGATTGTTTTGTTTAATTGTTCTCACGTCCCACGCAGCGAGCTCGGCTCATCTGCATACCGCCGCCCTGTTGTCACGTGATCCCTCTCCTCCGACCACAATTCCCTGATGGCTGCACATCAGTGGTCTCGAGCCTACAGGTTTTTAAGTATTTCTACCAATATGGAGTCTGTTCATAGTACCGAAATGTAACCATTTTTCCACGATTTCTGAGAATACAACGAAATATTTCCAATTTTTTTCACGATTTTACTTTTTCAGGTTGGCAACCCATCTCGTTTATGTTTTACGGGGAATTATTCGATCGATTATATGATCTGTAGTTAGTTACCTTTTGTAAAGTGTTCCCTATATCTTTTTGGGACTACCACTGTGCGTTTGTGCCCTACATTATCGACGTTTTTAGGGGATTCCCGAGCTAGTTCGCTTGTCTATATTCTTTTTTTTTAATGGCTTTTGGCTACTGGGCCAGCTCAATGTGATTTGTTGCTATCAAGTATTGGCACAAGGACACTACAACACGGACAAGACATTCACAGACACAACACTAAACACCCATGCCCTCGGCCGGACTCGAACCGGCGACCTTCGGTACGCGGAGCTGTCTATATTCTATCGGCATCCATTACCATAAACACATTTTGTTAGTAAAATGTACATACCTGTTATTAAAGACAATGTGATGGGCAGTGCAGTAAGAGGTAATGCGCCGTATTTGGTGAAGTGTTTGCATTCAACGTGTATTCCCACAGTCGACAACCTTGGTCAGATCAACCATCCGCAACTAACGGAATAAGCCTTCCAAGAGTTAATATCTTCTTGTTAAATAACTTAATAAATGAACTGCAAATTAAAAAGTCTGTTGTTTTTGTGATATTGATTGTGTTTTTCTTGTATTTTGGTGCTTATTCATGATATGAAACTTTTATTAAAAAATTCTGGTATTAGTTTTAAATTTATAATTTATAATAAATTTAAAATTATCCTATATTTTCCTGTTATTTTACAAAGATAAAGAAGTTTTAAAAAATGTATTAGTGTAATGAAGTTTTAAATAAACTTATAACTTGTGTTTCATACTTTACTCAAAAAATACCCTCACCACCATCTTCTGAGTTCAGTTTATACTATAAGTAGCTAAGAAGGTAATATGAATATCAAGCCCATCTCTGAGTCCAAGTTCAAACGAAAATTTTCTTTCCAACTTTTGATGACTAATTTGTCGTCCAGTTGTGGCAGCAGATTGCCATCAATTTGATGTACAGTATCACTTCAATTTGGTAGCAAGTCTTGAAGTTCCAAGTCTGGCAGAAAAATTGGTGCCAAACTGATAGAAATTCTTCGGCAGCACATTTTGCCCGGTAAACTGTGGTTATTTGGGTTGCATTTTTTTCGTATCCCGATTTTGGGTATAAATATACCGATATTAGCGAGCAGATCCACTGATTTCGCATTTTGACGTTCCAGACCACTGACAGTACTGCTCAGACAGTCACCGCTTCGAATATTCGCTAGGGCAGTGATTGCCAGCTTCTGGTCTGATGACGAGACAGGTGGTAGGCAGGAAGAATATAAAAAAATTTCTTCTTATTGTGGTCCCTATCCGTTCCGTATATCGGCAACCATCTTGTCTGTCTTGTCTCTGTTGGTTGCGCTCGGATCAGCTCCCTAGTTGTCTTGGAGGTCCATGTTCTCAGATTTTTTAGCCCAAAGTTCTTCTTCTACCAGCACTTCTCTTTCGTGGTATTTTCCCTTGGAGAATAGACTGCTGGATTTCGTAATGGCTATTGTTCACCATGTTGTGGTCAAGGTACTGCAGCTTCCGTGTTTTGCCGGTGGTGAATATTTCCATGTCTTTTTTTTTCATTTTGGGGAGCACTTTGGCATTTGTGGTGTTGTCTGTCCATGGTATTCTCAACATTCTTCGATACAGCCACATTTCAAAAGCTTCTAACCTTTTACTGATAGTTTTCGTTAACGTCCACGTTTCAAAGCCATACAGGACAACACACAACACATAGCAGTGCAGGAGTCTAATTCTATCTAAATTAAAGATATCAAAACAAGAATATTGGTAAAATATTGTTTAGATGAATTGGATACCCTACTCCCACTGTAAGATGCTATAAATAAGTTATAAACCAAACTTTCTAAAAGCTATGAATGTTTCAACGAGGAACAAAAATCTGGTACTTCCATGATGTAAGGATATGACTGTATTTTTACAATAATAGTACATATAATCACTAAGTACACTACAAGAGCGGCGTTGATCACAATTTCTTGAACGTCTCATTGTGCGTGTATCGTGTTTAGAAACCGCCGTACGTGGCTACAACGGTTGATTAATAACACACATATAAGTAGAAAATTAGACGTTAATCTAGTGATCCGAAGAATTATTTTTCACATTTTACTGGTCCTCTGGTGGAATAACGTTGAGGAAATCTGTGCTAGAGTGGAGGAGGTTTATTTCGCGTCAGATCGAAGTTCTCAGCTTTGAAAAAAATTGCGTTATACAGGTTACTGGAAAAAAACGCAGGTTGTGTTAAAATTTAAATTATAATTAGCATAGAACAAAGCGTCTGAGAATTGATTCTTTCCAGGCGTACTGCTGATAAAAATTTTCCCCGGGTGTTCTGCCAGATAATTTCTTCTGCCATACTCGACGTTTCGACAGCTTCGTCCGCTGTCTTCATCAGGTGACCTGAAAGTCGGAGTTGCTACTGCCTCGCAATTCTCGAGCCAGAATTGCGAGGCATACACAGTCGGTGACGTGTCGTCGCAGTAGCAACTCCGACTTTCAGTTCACCTGATGAAGACAGCGGACGAAGCTGTCGAAACGTCGTCTAAGGCAGACGAAATTATCCGTCAGAACAGCCGGGAAGAATTTTTATCAAAATTAAGATCTTTCAGCTCTGTCCTGTGAAGATTCGTACAGTGTAACTACGACCATCATGGGTTCACACTAGTCTGTAGACTTGTCATGGCGTCCGGAATATTATTGCGTTGTTTTCTTATTAAACTTTTAGTACTGAACCGGTCGCCATCTGCTCACTAGATTTCTTAAATTTCTCAATTGGGATGAAGGTTAGCTTTAAATGAGAAAGTAGGTCATACACTTGACTACACTTTTATTGCAGAACACATTTAGAATGTTCCTCAGACTCTTTAACAAATATTACCAAGTCACATATACTATTTATATTATACTACTGTTGAAGTATTTAGAAGTGTTTTTGTGGAACGAAGATTATGGAACGAATCGCAGAAAAGACGAGACTAGATGATAAGACATGTTTTACTTCACGATGGTTTGCTCAAGATCATTAGGGGGCTTCCATTAATCACGTGAGGTGAAATAGGGAAATGGTGGGGGGCGGGGCGGCGGCGAAATCTCACTAAATATCACGTAGGGGGAGGGAGGTCGACGGAAATCTTACGTCATCACAAACGACGCGGAAATAGACTTTACGGAAGGTATAACAGCCAAGGTCTCAAAAATCTACTAGATCGATCAGCAGGAGAAGGGGGAGAAAAAGGGGGGGGCAGAATTTAGGAAATACACCTCAAGTAATCAATGGACACCCCCTTATTGAAGGGAAGCGAGAAAGAAAGAAAAAACCGTAAAGGAAGATTAAGTCATATCAAGCAAATTATGAGTGACATGAATGCAGCAGCTATGAAGAACTAAAGAGGAAGGCAGAGAAACGGCAGACATGGAGAGTTTCTACAAACCAATCTTCAGATTGGTAACTGAAAGAGGAAGAACAAGTCACAACCGATAGTAAAATTTGGGCAGCATTCTCGTATATTATTTCAAGAAATTCTGCTGGAGACCGTTATCTTCTTTCTTTAGTAGTTCTTTTTTTAAAACCAGAAATAATTCATATATATATATATATATATATATATATATATATATATATATATATCTTCAATGAAGGAAGGCTCATTTTATAATAATTCCATTTTAATAACAACGATTCCTAAAGTTAAACCCCAACACCCGTCATACAATCTCCTTGGGTCGTTGTTTAAGACTTCCTTTCCAAAAAATTGCGGGTTTAGGAATTGGTAATCTGATCTCACGAAGCGACGTCTACTTTTCAAGAAGTTTTGAGTTCATCTGTTTGTTGATAATAACCAGCGAGTTGTAACGGGAAATCCAAAGCACGTATATTTAATGTTTTCCATGGAATTTTAATCTTTAATTGAACTTTACTGAATGCTAAATAATTTTATTAAGTTATTGCCTTCTTGGTATCAATCAGCCCCGTTTCAAGTAACATAAAAAAAATTTTGACGCACATTAGATAGCGCAGCAAAAGATTGGTCACTAAAACCAGCAATGAAACTTACTTGAAAACGTCTTTGTACTAAATGGAATTATAAAGAATTTACGACCTTTGCATTTTGCAGTATATAAAATAAAGAATTTAAAAGAATTGAAAACACTCTCAAGTATGATAGCTGGTACAGTACAACATATTAAAATTCCAGATATCGCAACCGATTCAGCAAACTTACAAAGTTCCATCACATTCATCCAAAGCTGTTTCACAAAACACCCATAAAAAGTACCATGCATTAACTGATTAATTTCACGTAATTACAATAAATGAACCATTTCCTTTATTTTATACGAACTTTGATTTAGAAGGATCTTAATAAGTGGAAAACTAAAGTATAGTTATTTCATATTCCCGTCTTATAGCTTTCCTCACCTGTCTCATCTCCGTGGCATAAATTATACTAATATCGATTAAGGGAATAGAAAAGAGTGTGCAAGACAGAAGAGCGATCTGCAAGAGTAGAAATGGAAGGAGGAATTGATCAGGAGACACTGGAAAGGACTGTGTTCTAAACCACAGGCTGGAGATGATACAGCAAGTTATGATTTACGAACAACATGTAAGTCAGGGCCTCAAATTGTTGAGTGTGGCGCCAAATAGATATCAAGTACATATTTTGAAAAACAAGTAACTGGAAAAAGACGAAGAGAGAGATCATGCGCAGGTGGTAGGGAATAAAAAATTATTTCTTTTACTGGATAGGGTGATGACAGGATGTTCCAGACAAGTGAGGGAATCGGGTTACAAACCTTTGGTCAGACCATTGGTTGAATATGGTGGTATAGTTTGGGACCCACATTTTGATTATCAAATATAGGAGTCAGAAGGTGTGCTAAGAAAAACAGCTAGATTTGTTTATGGAAATTATTGCAGGACCCAGTCAGTAACTGATATGATAAAGGAGCTGGAATGGGAGTCATTGGAGGAAAGGAGGAGGATGAAGAGAGTGCTGGGAATGTACAGGGCATAAGTTGGTGACAGGGCTAGGAGAGATATTGGTCAAAGAATTATTAACAGTGCATGGAATGGAAAAGGTGACCATGACCACAAGCAGGCGCTTGATTTCATGCATAGGGAGTGGGAAAATTTTCTTTTGTTGGTAACAGTGTCGGGGATTGGAACAAATTACCAAGTGTAGTGATGAATATTTTACCAAAAACGCTTAAGGAATTTAAAATTAAAATTTATAAATCGGAAAAGTAAATAAGGGAAAAATTTAACATTCCAAACTATAAAAGAAAATTTAAAGAAATATATATATATAAAAGGGGTAATTAGATTACTATAGGAATGCCATTGAATCGTTAGCTCTATCGCAATTAAAAATTATTAATAATAATGAGACGAAGCACGTGACCAAGCCAGGCGCAGCCGAGACTATTAGAAGAGAAGTGATGCGGATTACGGAAGAGGATGGAGTGGAAAATTTATAATAATATTCAGGTAATTTAAGAACTAAGGGTTCTGACAAAATCTCCTGATTTACAAATCCTCTCGTGTCTTCAACTACCACCTTCACAACACAAATTCAAATGTAATTAAAGCATAGTACGTTTATACAAATTTTATTTCAATCTTGTCAAAAGAAAGATCTGTAGAAAATCTATAAAATACATTTTCCAGTACACATTGGATCACTTACAATTCCTCGACGAGTCCGAATACAATAATGACAGTTCCATGGGCGGTTTATTTAAATAATAACGCATTATTTCAACTGCAGAAGAAATGGGCTACAATAACTACATTTTTTTTTTATTATTATATCGTTTAGCCCACTAAGGACCGCGTGGAACCATTAATTTGCATTGTTCTTCTTATTCTTCTTGCTGTTCTTCTTATTTTCCCAAAACTTCCTCATCCTTTCGCTGTGGGCTTGACGTCTCTCTTGTGTCCATGCATTTCTGAGTTTCAGATTTTTTGATGTAGGGCTCTTAGGGGCAAATTTATGTGAGGTGATCAATTGTCTATATTTACTGCGTGTGGATGTCAATGGGTCAAGGCTGGCTTCTGCGAGGTCCTTCTGGGTTTCTACAAACCAGCGTGCTTTGTTTTGTCGCGGACCGTTGACGATGTGGAAAATTTTCTTGGTAAGTCGTGAGTCATCCATTCGTGCTATATGTCCATAAAATTTCATGCGTCTTTTCCGTGCAAGTGAGGTGAATCTTTCGGTCAGTGAGTACAGTTCTTCTGAGCTTTTGCGCATCCAGATGCCATCTTGGATTTTGGGACCGAATATTTTTCTCAGTATCTGTCTTTCTATTTTTTCTATTCCGTTGACATTTACCGTTAATGATGATGATAACTACATATTACGAATAGCTCATTTTCATATATAGTGCCTTAACTTTTCAATTCAATTAGATTGTGTACAATCAACGGTTTAGAAATGCGAATGAACAATGGATTGTTTAGTCTACCTTCCTGATTTTAGCTTATGGCCTTACGCGTCGTCGATATCGAGGTTATTAGAGGCGAGAGCGGATTGTGGACTACGAACCGGAAGGAATTTGGCCATGGCCTTTTGAAGGAACCATCCCGGCGTTCGTCTAGAATGATTTAGGAAAACCCATTGAAAACTGAAATCTGGATGACTGGATGAGGATTTTTTAAAATAAAATTAATAATCGATAAAATTGCGATGGAGCGCACGCTCCGGTAGCAATCTCCCTACAGAGTCGTCTTTCTCCTTTCCTCTCCTCACCTACTTTTGCCGCCTACTAATTTGAATTTTAAATTATTTCAGTGTTTTTGGTGAATTATTCATCATTTTTCTTGGTAATTTATTCTAATCCCTTTCACCCTTTCATACGAAAGTCAGCTTGTGGTCATGGTCATCTTTTCCCTTCCAAGCATTACTTTTAATTCTTACACCAATATCTTTCCATGCCTCATCGCCAGTATACGCCTTGTACACTCCCATGACCCCCTTCACCCTCCTGTCTTCCAATGAATCCCACTCCAGCTCCTTTATCATATTAGTTACCTATTGCGTTTTGCGGTAATTTCCATAGACAAATCTAGCAGCCCTTTTCTGCACCCCCTCCAACTCATGTATTTGATACTCGAAATGTGTGTCCTTTACTACACCACCATTTTCAAGCATTGGTCTGACCAAAGTTTTGTACCCCAATTTCCTTACTTCTCTAGAAAATCCCCCCCATCACTCTTTACAACAAATGAAGAATTTTGAACCCTTTTCTTACTACCTGTCCGATTTTCCGACCCACTTAAGTTTGTTATAAATTATTATGCCAAAGTATTTACAATTGAAGTCTTTTGTAAGCAGCTCCTTCCACACTTTGAACCCAGGTGCTCCAGAATGCGAGTCGCTCACTCATCTCGCTCGGTAAGTTTGGCGAGAGGTCAGGAAGACGATGGATCCTCTTTAATGAAATGCGCTGTCTGGAGACTGCGCGCTCACCTCAATACATCGGCAACCTTCGGCGGGTCTCGGTGATAGCCGAAGTGTTAGTTACACTGCCTGCCACAACAGCGCTGCTTGGCTAAATAGCAAAATTTAGTTGAATACTTGTACTGCCTTTATTTTCGCTTATACTGTTAAATGCAAATAAATAATTGAATTTGATTTTTCTTGCACTTATTATGTTAAAAGAAAGCGTAATTGCGATGCCAGATAAAAGTTAATTTTCTGTTGTGGAAGTAACTGCACAAACAAACGAAGAGCAGGGAAAAATAATAATAATTTTAAAAAAATCATACGTTTCAAAGTTACAATCGCACTTTTGTTTAAATTTACATGTTGTTTTTTGTTTATTTACGACAACTAGATGCAGAAATTCATGTAAGGAGAAGGGCATTCGATGTTTATGTTATATTATTTTTATCAGTTATAAGCACTAAGTTAAAACATAACCTAAGCATTTTTTTTTTATTTTTTTGGCTGAAGATAAGAAACAATAAAGTTTTATTAAAAAAATCAGAGAAAATTTATACGAAACGTACGTAATCCCGAAATGTATCAGTCAAATAAATAATGGTTATCTGTTTTTGAAATTATACTTTTCGTCATTTAGAATAAAATGCATTTATTTAAAAAATAATAAAAAAAAATCCTAGCCAAATTCTGGGATAATTTAACCAGATTAAGGTACTGATATCACGAAAAATATCATTAAAATTATCGTTATTCGTTTTTCCTGACAAGCTTTTCCAGAATAACTTCCTACTACCGTCACAGATGATACCCGTCGTTTTTGACGAGCGTTAAAACTAGTAAAGAATATTTATTAAAGTGGTTGCTCATTAATTGCAGTTGGGCCGTTCGTTTGGTTGGCTTTGCACCCGGGCGTGGTATTCGCTCCGCATCGCCCGTGGACTGTGAATTCTGCACTGGGAGCGGGCGTGAGCAATTACAACGGCCGCTCCGAGATTCTAGAATCTCTGCTGATGATTATTTGTATCTGACAGTTGATTTCCCGCCCTCACACGCCCCGGGCGACGGAGCCATCTGCATAGCATTAGAAGCCCTCCACTAATCTTATGCAAATGTTAATGATAGCCTTCGTGCCACTTGGAGCCGAATTCCGTGCAATCATAAAATATCTCGAATCGCGGTGGGCAACGAATTAGGAGTACTTTTAACGGTTATTGTTCCGGATCCGTATCCCAGCGCCCGCTCTCTCTACCTGTCCGGAGGTAACGGCTATCAGGCCTCCAGTAACGACCAATCGCTCACAGCAGAGGGCGGTGCTCACAATCACTGCAAGATGACGGCCCACAATCAAACACCGAAACGTCACAAGAGTGATACATTTTGTAATTTCCAGAATTTTTATATTTTTATTATTACTGATTCAAGCACACTATGAAGCGCTTATAACTGTTTCTTTCTTGATGCTCGTCTTTGTTCCAAATATATTTTAAGTCCGGCCAATATTTATTCCTTTCTCTCCTGTGAGCCGGCCATCCTGACTTCGGTTTTCAACGGCTTCGCGATATGACTCCAAGGTAATGGCAGAATGTTTCTTTCAAAAGGCAATTGACGAATTCCTTCCTGTTCCTTGTCTCCACACCTCTTCCGCATGTAATGACCTCATCCGACAACAAGGCATAAAAAAAAAAATACTAAAGAAATGAAAAAAATAAAAGAATGTGGAGCGGATGCAGTACTTTGCCAATAAGACTGAGAAAATTGTATTTTTCCGCTGTAGACGATATGGAGGTGCTTACTTGCTATCCGAAGTCACTGAGTTCTGGAAGAGCGAACCAACTCCTGATATCAGTCGTTTATGTCATGTATGATACTTTCTAAGCATGATACAGAGGTACCTGTCTTAACGGATGTAGCCAAAACCTAACATTTCAACGAAATTGAACACAGTGAGAAATTTTACGTAATAATAGTTTATGTCACGTTATGTTTCGATGTGACGTCGACACTCTGAAAAATAAAAGTCTCCTAATTTTTTTTTTTTTTTCTGTTATCAGTCTTTCGCCTGGCTTGAAACAATCCTCCATCCCTTCATATTTTGTGCTAACCTCTTCATCTCTAGATATCCCTTACAACCCACGTCCTCAATTATCTGCTTCATATATTCTAATCTCTGTCTTCCTCTACAGTTCTTACCTTCGACTGTTCCCTCCACCAGCAAATTAACCAAACCGGCATGTCTCAAAATATGACCTACCAGCCTGTCTCTTCTTTTCGTAAGCTTCTTCCACAAACTTCTTTCCTCACCAATCATTTCCAAAACTCGTTCATTTCTTACTTTGTCTATCCACTTAATTTTCAACATTCTTCTGTAGCACCACATTTCAAATGCTTCAATTTTCATTCTTTCTGGTATTCCTATAGTCAATGTTTCGCTACCGTAAAGTGCTGTACTTTGAAAAGTTATTTGTAATTCCTAGATCAATGTTTGAAACTAAAAGATTTCTCTTTTTCACGAAGGCTCTTTTTGCTAGTGCTATTCGGCTTTTAACATCATTCCTGCTTCGTCCATCAGTTGTAACTTTTCTTTCCAAGTAACAGAATTCACTTACTTCTCCTATTGCATCTGATCCTATTTTTATATTTAATCTACTAGTATTGGTATCATTTCTACTACATTTCATTACTTTCACTCCAAAATCTTCCATCAGTATTTTGTTCATGCTATTCAGTAACTTCTCAATATCCTTAGCCCATTCTGCTAACAAGACAATGTCATCAGCAAATCGTAGCATACTGATTTAATCGAACACTTACGCCACATTTAAATCCTTCTTTCACTTTCGTAATTGCTTCTTCTACACATATGTTGAATAATAATGGTGACAGACTACAACCTTGTCACACAACCTTTTTTAAGTCTTACCTGTCTCTCATGATTCTGTATTTTTATTATAGCTACTTGATTCTTATAAGATTTTAAAGTATTCTTCTATCTCGTTATTTTAGACCCGACTTCTCTAAAAATTTTAGCAACATGTCCCTGCTAATATAACCAAAAGATTTTTCTAAATCGACAAGCGCCATAAAATTATCTTCATTTTTTTTGGTCCGACTTCAAGTATTAATAATTGTTAGTTTAGTATATAATACCATCTGGCACGAGTCTTCTCGCAGGTGAAATGTCTACCACAATGAGACATATACATCTTGTGACGGCAAATCTATATCACTGAGATGGGAGGAGGCCGGTTTCGGCCTCCTACCTATCATTCGGGAGGACGAGGGTAAAACCTCGTTCGGCCATCCTGGCTGAGGTTTTCCGTGGTTTCCCTCAACCAATCTAGGCGAATGCTGGGATGGTTCCCTACAAGGCTACGGCCGACCTTCCATCCCCCTTCCCTCCACGTAGAGTAGATTGGCTGAAAAAGAGTCTCGGTGACTCTCCAGCAGCCCGCCTCCCAGCTAAAGGCTGGGAGGAATGAAATGTAAAAAAAAAAAAAAAAAAAAAGCAAATCTATAGGAAATCAACTTCTTCTCTGTATGCTTTATATCATAGTTTATAAGTTTATAAACTAGACTAGAAAATAAAAGCAATGTGTTCGATTACACGCCAAGCACCACCATTTCAAATATTGCTTACAGGGAAGTGAACAATGCTGAAGTACGAACGTGGGTCATACAGGACCACAGAAGCTTCCAAATTAGGGAACTTTGCTTCTACCACATCCCCCCCCCCTTTCCGGCGTGGCACGTAACTTTTTTCCCTACTGATTTTGTACTGCTTTCTCCTGTCAGACTATCGCAAATTCCATACGGAGGTAATTAAACGACATAAATAAATATTCACATGCTTTTGTGCGTTCGGTACCTTATTTTACCTGTCACAAATAATATGTGAGAACGAAGGCTTTCACGGCGTATCGATGAAATATAGTCTTCGCGGGTTTTCCGCCGTATGTTGTCTCAACAACATACGGCGGAAAACCCGCGAAGACTATATTTCACAAATAATATGAATGAAAAGCTACGTGGCTTGTCTTGACTCAGAAACCCCTCCCCCCTCAACGTAGACCAGCGTTGCTTTCTACACAACCCTCCCCCCCCCCGCCCCTGGACCAAACCACGCAGTTTATGAACGCTCCCTTACTGGCAGTTTCAAGGAGTTGTAGAAAACACATGATGTGCATAAAAGTGTTTAAAACGTTTGCTTAGAATCTAAATTTGGAAGGAGTGGAGAAACTATGGCTGCCCTCTGCTTTTTTTTTTAACTGCCAATTTTTCTTTGATAGTTTGCCTGTAAATTAAAGGCACAGATCTCAGATGGCGCAGGTATTAACCACTAACGCCTGAGGCGGCTGCACTCATTCGGAACTGTGCAAGCGTACCCCCTACTACAGACTAGCGGCTTGGGGTGTTTTTGAGGAAGTTGGACCTACCTGGACACTTCAAGACGAATCATTAGGAAACGACTAATGACCGAAGGCCAGCGGAGTCCTTGTGTTCATTACAAAGGCCCTGCCAGGCTTTTGTTTGCGGTCACCTGCGGAGCTCGCTGGAATGTGGCGGTCGCGGACAAACAAGGCTGGACGACTGGAGGGAGGGTTACCACCCCCTCGCGAGGGTGGTCTCCACAAACAGGAGCGAAATTTATTGCTTTACCGCTTATAACGTCTTATTTGCTGTTTATCGGCAAATAAACTCCTCGTACTCACCCCAAAAAATTATTTGGTATATTCTGCATATTTTTACTCCTTGCTTAATTATGGCATCTTGTGGCGCTTCGATGGGGTTAATTCCACAAAAGAAGACCTGCGATAATGCACGTGGTTATGTGATAATGATTGTTAGGCTTGCAGGATCTACTAGCTCCAGAAATTATATCATGGTTCGCTTTAAAATTCACTAGAGGTTTATTCACGCAACACATACAAGTTATCCACCACCGGCACTAATTATAATATTTGCTTTGACCGTGGATAAGGCTTATCGTACTCCTTCTCTTCCGATTTCAGATTCTGACTACGCTTACACTTGTCGAAAATAGTTAATACTGCTTTTTTGTTCACTCTAAATACGTAAAACGGAAGCATGGCCCACTTCACGACTACATACGCTGCGGTGTTACTTTGCTTCTATCTCTCGCGACTACCCACTTCAGACTCCTTAGAACTATGGTTGCAACGATAATATCGGTCCAAAAATATTTTTAAATGGTCAATACGATAATACCGATATGATGCAGTGATATATCGAAAAATACAAACCCCTTCGCGCTAAAGAAACTAATCCTGCAAATAAATGTATGGGTGAAAGGGAGCAAACTTGGCTAAACTCTGATTTAGCTTGATAACGTCCTTTCCTACTCTACGGTTCCACTTCGTTCCGTGCGCATTATTCGTTCCCCATTCATTTTCGTTCGCCGTTTTATTATTTAATATGATGCGTTACGTTTGCGTTCGTTAGTTCTTGTTTCTCTCTGGGATGTATTACAATATTCTGAAGGGGGTAAAAAATTTGACCCCCTGACTGATACAATTGCTTATTTTACCAGTGTTGATAATAGACCTTTTAATGCAGTTGAAGGCAAAGGTTATAAGTATTAATGAAGCGCTTAGCACCATTATAGAAAGTCCCTTTACGTGAAACTATCAAAACAAAAATTGATGAAAAATATTTTAAAAAAAATCGAAATTAGTGGAGGCGGAGTAGAAAAGGGTGAAGCATTTTTTATTGTTACGTATAGAATAACACCGACTATTTGGAGATTACGGTACATTTTTTGATAGAAAATTAAATTGAAATCAATCATGATTGGTATAATAGTTGGATTAAGATATGTTCAAAATTGTATTTAATCATTTACTCAAAGTAGCCTCGTCGGTACCTTCTGAACGCCTTTTCTCACAGGCAGGAACCCCTGTCACTCAAACTAGGAATGGACATCATGGGAAAAGGGTAAGAAAACTACATTTCCACGATCTGTTGACGTTTAATGTTTTCAGAACTAATTTTTTTAATAAACTACCTCAAGTTTATTACTTGATGTTGATTTACATACTTATTTCTAGTTTCTAAAATAATATATATAAATATTGTTATTATCGATATCATGCGGCCCATATAATCTACTATCGATATCATGCGGCCCATATAATCCACTATCGATATCTGCCAGGCATCGATATAAATATCGATAAATTTATCGATATTGATATCACCTTGCATCCCTACTTAGAACAATCACCTTACTACACTGTGCGTCTCCACGCTCAACAATGCTTCGTGGAACGACTTAGACTTTACAAACAATTAATTCTATTTATTTCTCTGATTATCTTAGACTTCCCAAACATGTAATTATTCCTCAATCTCATCCAAATACATTAAATGTACGATTGCCTGTCCATTCTTTCTACACTTAGCTTACCCTAATACTGTCTCGCTACAATCTGCTACTAAGGATCGAACCTGGTCGATAAACGATAACGATTGGTCCTCGCATTCGGTAGGACTTCCGTTTCGAATTCATCCCGGTTTTTTACTCCGTTCCCTACCGACCCAAATAACTTCGATATCGATGAATCGAAAGCACCGAGCGTGGTGGGTGAATGGCTAACATTTTGGCCTCGCATTCGGGAGGACGTGGGTTCGAATCCCCGTCCGGGCATCCAGATTTGGGTTTTCCATGGTTTCCCCAAATCACTCCAGGCGAATGCCGGGACGCTTCCTTAAAAAACGCCATGGCCGAATTCCTTCCCGTTCCTTGCCACCAGTCCCATCCCGTCTCTAATGACCTTAGCCGTCGATAAGGCGTAAGAAAGAACCGAAAGCCCAAAAAAAACCTTCTCGTGAAATTTTTCACAAGCTCCTAAGGTTTTTGTAGATTAAGCACAGTCATCATGCATTTTTGTTAATGCTTAGGGTCTATGGTTTTTCGCATCATCGAAGTAGAGGTAATTAGTGGCGACAAGTAATTGGGCAAGGGACAGAAACGGATTCGGCCTTGCCCTTTTTGAGTGAACCCTTACAGCATTCGCCTGGTGGGATTTCGGGAAACCGTTGAAAACCGAAATCCACTTGGATGAACGGGATTCGAACACACGTCCTCCCGAATGTGAGGTCAGAGCACCCACCACGGTCGGTGGAACGAACTACGAAATGAGAAAGTAGATGTGAGAAATAAAATGATAAATACGTGCCAATAAGGGAGCGTCCATAAACCACGTAGCTCTAATTTGGCATCCTGTGAACCCCCTTCCTACCCCCCTTGTAGCCCGACGTGGCTTTTGCCTCTACCCTCCCCCCCCCCTATCCCACCACGTAGTACGTATCTTTTTTCCCTTTTGATTCCAAAAGACACTGTGTACTGTTTTCTCTTGTCAGACTATCGTAAATGACATACGGAGTTAATTAAACGACGGTAATAAATATTTACATGCTGTTGTGTGTTCTCAACCTTATTTTAACTGCGACAAATTATATAAATGAGAAGTTACATGACTGATCCCGAACTTCCCCTCCCTCCCTCCCTCCCCCAAGTAGGCCAGCGTGTCTTTCTACCCAACTTCTCCCCCCCCCCCAGCCCGAGGCACGTAGTTTATGAACGCTCCCTAAGATTTACGAACACTCTGTTTCAGCAGAGCAGAAATCGTTAAAAGGACATAAAAGAGGAAAGACATTCTGATCTTGTTTGGAAGCAAAGGTTATGGGTTCAATATGAACGTGCAAAAGTGGCGCAAAATTTTACTGACTGATCTACGATTAGGAGAAATCGAAAAACTGCTGGGAATGTGGAACTCGTCTCGAAACAGTTTTTTTTTCTTTTTTTTAAACTGTAGCTTTACGATTCGTCGACTTCTAGGTCATAGAGGTGGGATGAGAAAGGGGACAAGGAATGGGAAGCAATTCGGCCATGAGCTTCTGAAGGAAGCAACCCGGCATTCGCCTGGAGTGATTTGGGGAAACCATTGAATGTTAATATCTGGATGTCTGGATGGGGATTCGAAACATCGTCCTCCCGAATGCGAGGCCAGAACGTTAACCATCCTGAAGCCAGTTGCCGCTTATGAACATGTGTTTCGTGCTATGCAATTCACTCTCGTAGGAGTTCGAGTGATGATAAATCAGATATTTTGTGCTGGGTGTTACTGGAGCAGGTTGATACTGCACTGAGAGGGTGGTAGATCCATTAACGATAACTCGTGATGGTCAAGACGCGAATGCTGACGGGAAAATGAGAGCCACGGAGATGCGATGATTTATAGTTAAATTATTAGCGTGGCGTTACTGGCCGTCCGGACGAGACGTCACGAGAGAGAAAGAGAGAGAGAGAGAGGAAGGGTCGGGAGATGCAGAGCGCTGATAAAGACAAATGATGATGCCGGGGTTAAACAGCATGCGGCGCACGAATCCCTCAAGGTGTTAGGCTTTCTCTCCAAGTTCAATCACAGCCATCTCAGCGGCGGAAGCGAGATGCTCGACTCGAGTCATCTCAAATCGCTGCTAGCTCACCAAGTCCGACCACTCCCAGCGAGATGTCACCTCATAATGATACCCGAAATCGTCCTGAAACTAGTCGCCACATTATAATACAAATCACAGTTCTAGGGTTCAAATCGTCCTGTCAGTAGTCGCCACATTATAATGTTACTCAGAATTTTGTTGTTGAAATCGTCCTGATAATAGTCACCAGACTATAATATTACTCAGAATTTTGGGGTTCAAATTGACCTGTTACTATTCACCACATTATAATGTTGCTCAGAATTTTAGAGTTCAAATCTTCCGATACTAGTCACCACATTACAATGTAACTCAGAATTTCGGGGTTCAAATCGTCCGATATTAGTCACCACATTACAGTGTAACTCAAAATTTCGGGGTTCAAATCTTCCGATACCAGTCACCACATTACAATGTAACTCAGAATTTCGGGGTTCAAATCGTCCGATACTAGTCGCCACAGTACAGTGTAACTCAGAATTTCTGGGCTCAAATCGTCCGATACTAGTCGCCACATTACAGTGTAACTCAGAATTTCGGGGTTCAAATCGTCGGATACTAAACGCCACATTACAGTGTAACTCAGAATTTTAGGGTTCAAATCGTCTGATACTAGTCGCCACATTACAATGTAACTCAGAATTTTGGGTTTCAAATCGTCCGATACTAGTCGCTATATTACAATGTAACTCAGAATTTTGGGGTTCAAATCGTCCGATACTAGTCGCTATATTACAATGTAACTCAGAATTTTGGGGTTCAAATCGTCCGATACTATTCGCCACATTATAATGTAGCACAGAATTTTGGGGTTCAAATCGCCCTGTTACTATTTGCCAAATTATAATGTTACTCAGAATTTTAGGGTTGAAATCGTCCTGATACTAGTCGCCACACTATGATGTTACTCGGAATTTTAATGCGAAGTAGTCTAATTAATATAGTTTGGATTT
The DNA here is from genome assembly GCA_031002005.1 of Vandiemenella viatica. NCBI lineage: Eukaryota > Metazoa > Arthropoda > Insecta > Orthoptera > Morabidae > Vandiemenella > Vandiemenella viatica. The sequence goes on along the minus strand of CM061920.1, from coordinate 17,320,959 downwards.
TTATGACCAAAAACGAGAGAAATAAGCATGGAAATATGACCTTAAAAACTAGTAAATATGACCTAAAAATTACAAAATATGACTGAACATTTAAATTTAGAGTCTACGATACATCAAAATATGCTCAATTACACGTAATTTATTTGATTAGTGTCGCTTTCGTGTGGACAACATAATTTGCTTCCGTGCACTCACTGTACCATTGGGAAATTGCTTTAATTTCAAATAATTTACACTAGGCTGGAACAATGTTTGAAATTACCCTCCGTCTCACCCACAAAAAAAATAGTTTCAGAGGCTCGTGAGTGGGTAAGCAACTGTAGAATCCGCTATGCAACACAAATTAAGCAGTGAATTCCTCGATACGATTTCTGTTGCATACCTGCTGCGGATACCTGACCTGAATGAGCAGCCAATAATAACAGACATCAACACAAACGATTGGACTCCTCCCTCGCGTCCACAGCTATCGATTAGCAGGCAGATTAGGGACTGCACACCTATTCCCTTTGTTGATTCCTTCCCTCATCTTAAACGCTCCACTTAGCTGTGTCTAATCAAATCCAAACTGCTGGTTCAGAAACAATTGGGCTATGGAAATTCGTGATTCAGATAAATGTTGGCGAAGAAGGGAAATTTCTGTTAAATAACGATACAGGATCCAAACCTTATTGCACATATGGAAAGGTTTAAAGCACTTTGCGGCGCACGTCTCAAGAAAACCTAATGGTTTGAATTTTAAGCAACAATATTATAAGGTTCACTTGTCCTTTCCTAAGTTTGCAACTGTTTTTTAATTCTTCGATATCGGCATCATTAAACCATATAGAATTTTTATTATTTTTAGAATCTATATACAGGGTGTTACAAGAAGGTACGGCCAAACTTTCAGGAAACATTCCTCACACACAAACAAAGAAAATATGTTATGTGGACATGTGTCCGGAAACGCTTACTTTCCATGTTAGAGCTTATTTTATTACTTCTCTTCAAATCACATTAAACATGGAATGGAAACACACAGCAACAGAACGTACCAGCGTGACTTCAAACACTTTGTTACAGGAAATGTTCAAAATGTCCTCCGTTAGCGAGGATACATGCATCCACCCTCCGTCGCCTGAAATCCCTGATGCGCTGATGCAGCCCTTGAGAATGGCGTATTGTATCACTAAAATGAGCTCTAACATGGAAAGTAAGCGTTTCCGGACACATGTCCACATAACATAACATATTTGTTTGTGTGTGAGGAATGTTTCCTGAAAGTTTGGCCGTACCTTTTTGTAACACCCTGTATAATATACTCGTTCAGACCAACTAGGACCTCCTTAAACCTTCTTGCACTTGGCAACGGAGTTTAGTCTTCTTTTGGGCTCAGAGTCCTTTATTCGTTCTGTATGTGTCTATTTGCACTCTTCTGTCCAAGGTGTAGCGCGTCTTCTTTTTGAGTATTCGTCTCGGATTTGTCACTAACTTCTTCCGAAAGCATCTTCGCGTATTATTCCCACGAAATGAAGGTATTCTTTAATACTTTAAAACCATGTTTTGAATCAAATAAATTAAAGATTTTTCTAGTCAGTTTGTTTTCCTCCATTCGTTTGAGGTAGCCACAGAATTGTGCCCGTCTTTTGCGGATTGTTTCGTTCATTTTCTTTCCTTTGCTATAGACTTCATTATTGGATCCCTTTTGATGGACGGCATTCTTGTTTCTTATTACATTACTTCATTTTCAATTTATTTTCTTGCTATGTGGCAAGATCGCCTACGGCTCTGTCTTAGGTCCCACCAAACTCAACAGAAAGGTCTCAGATATTGCTTACGGAACAATTAGGATCAAGTACAGGCCCAGTTCGCAGTTCAGCCACATCAGGTGATAAACTGTTGACCTTTGACCGTATGAACTCATTTTTGTTAGTAAAAACTAACTTTCTGACACCTCTAGACTTGGTTCAATGCATTTTTTTTAACTTCTACCTCGCCAGGTCCTGCGACGACCGAACTCAAGAATTACGTCAGATGAGGGCACGCGGTCGTGACCTGTAACTTCAAAAGATATTTTTTATCTTTAAACACGCTCCAATTACTGATTTACTGGATAGTGCAAAAGAACAAATCGAAGAACTGGAGAAACAGGCAGCCAAAGTAGGATTACATATATCTTATGAAAAAACACAGTCAATGACAAACATCAATGATGCTCCTCAAAATCTTAAACTTCCCAATGGAACAATAGCTAAAACAAATTGTTTTAAATATTTAGGAGAATGGATAACGAGTGACACAAAAGAAAAGACTGCAATAGAAACTAGAATACATAAAATGGAAAAGAGCATTTCATATGACAAAGATCGTATATACCAAAAATCCTTATTATGGAACACAAAACTAAGGCACTATCAAGCAGTGGTTAGACCAGAAACGCTTAAGCTAACAAGATATGGGGATCTTGAAAAACTGGAAAAAGTAGAAAGAAGAATCTTGAGAAAAATACTGGGACCCAAACCTAATAGTAATGCTGAATACAAATTAAAACCAAACCGAAAACTATATTCGAAAATAGAAAAATTAACAGTTATAATGAGGAAAAGAAGAATGAAATTTTACGGGCACATATACAGAATGGATAGTAATAGACTAACAAAACAGATCTTCACCCTACTGAACAAATACAAATCCATACCCACATAGTTCACTGAAACTGAAAAGGACATGAACAATGCTGGAGTGAAAGCAGATATAATAGACAACAGAACACTTTTTAGAGAAGTAATTCACAAGGCAGGTTTTCAGGAGAGACAGAAATACATAAAGGGAAGAAAATGGACCCAGGAACAAAAAGAACAACACTCTCAAAGAATGAAAGAAGTTTGCAAGCAAAGAAAATTAAATACAAAGAAACATAGCCAAAGGTGATTTATCGTACCCTCCAAATGGGTTATTCGGAATAATAATAATATAATAATAAACACGCTCCAGTTCGACTGTTGAATGGTTCTGCCAAGGGTGAGGCTGTGTTTATTACACGCACAATCCCTCACAACACCCGAAAGAGGCGAGAGAAATGGAAAGGAAGCAGTTCCCTATCATGCTGGCGATTTGAAAGTACGGAGGGCAGACGATGGATGAGGTGAGCCTCTTCCTACGCGAACTCGACCAGTGGTCACAGGCAGTGCTGCCAATTTAGCATTTTTATTGCCAAATTTAGCAAATTTTCAAGTAAAGTAGCATGAAAACATTAACTTTAGGATACGACATATTTTTATCATTTTTTTTCGAATAAGACAACCATTTACTCGGAGTGATAAAAGTTTAGTGTTGTTAATTTACTTATTCGAATAATCTATCACAACGAATTGTCATTAATAGTTGTTAATTTTAAGTTGATTGTTTTATATATTTTACATTAAAGCAAACATCTTCATAAAGGTATTTAACAAAGCATTTTTTTTAACAAATTCAACATTCAACGCGTATTGGTTATTCATATTTTTAGCTAAAATATATATTTAAATTTGTTTCAATTAATTTTCAAGATAAAATCTACATATCACGATATATGTCTTACTGATGCAAGCTAATTAATATTTTCTGCTCTTTTCATTGCATGATACGTAGACAAGTTTGGTTTCTCTGACAGGGTTAAATTCTGGTAGAGTTGTTCTTTGGTAATGTGAGAAAATGGTCAAGTTATCTTAAGCTAGGAGTTTTTTTTATGACGATTTTCGGGGTTATATAAATATTCTAGTAAAGTTTTATTTTCGTACGTTTACGATTTTTGGTACGATTGTTTATTGGTACAGTTATGTTTTGGTAGGATTTCATTGTGATAGAAATGTTGGATGGTAGTGATGTCCATTGTAGACGTGTTAGGGGTAGAGTTTACTTTTGATAGAGATTTTTCTAGTAGGCCTCTTAATGTGACCTATAATTTTGTTAGTACTTTTTTCAGAATTTTCTTAAAACATTAGCATATAAACGTAGATTCGGCAAAAAAAAAATTTCAGAGTTGGCAGTACTGGTCGCAGGTTTACACCTATTACGAACCTTGTATGAGTGCAAGGTTTTTCCTTTGCTTCTCTGTGGTATCTCGTTGTTTCAAATCGAGCTCCAACACTACTTTTGTTTGTTCTCCACATTGCTCCTTTATAGTTTAGAGCTACTCGAAAATGTCGGGTTACTTTGTGTTTTGTTGCCACCATAATCACACTGCTGATTGTCTCCTCCTTACTTGTTGAGTTCATATACTCATTTCATTCTATATTGCCCTACAATATCTTACGATATATGTAACAGCCACTGTACTTCGTTATTTAAGAAACTTATTAGTGAGTATTAAAGGTCTCCAAAGTTACGTGGAGTAATCGAGGGTAGCTCTCTGTCCCCTTCTGACAGAATCTGCCAAGTAATCTAGTTTTTAATCAAGGGGGAAGGCTTTATGGATATTGTCTTCGGGAAAACAAAGGATTGAACAACCCCCTGCTGGACGCACAGTAGCTAATATTGTTAATGGCTTTCTGAAGGGAGCGAGACCGGAAATACGCACTTTCTTCAGAGATGAAACATTACCGCAATCACATTTATCAATCTCGTCCTATCACCGGGGCAATACACAATAAATTAGAGCCGACGCTAATGCAATTAAGTGCGAGGTACTTGTTGAGGGGGTATTGTTCCTATCCAAACTCTCTGCCGAGGTACTAATTAATGAGCGAGACGTGTCGGGGCAGAAGGCAGTCGTCTGTAATTAAAGCGGAGGGTCGTGCAATCGAATAAATAACGGCGGAGGTGTACGGAGTCTACAATTAACGGCGCTGCCCAAGCGGAAACATGCCAAATGGTTATTACGGCCGACGGTGTAATGGCGGCTTCACAGCTGCGCGGGCTCTGGGAAGCTGCGAGGTCTACCCACGGCCGTCAAGCGACAACTGTCCCTGCAAGCGGCTTCGCACACCCAAATAGGTGACGCCTCGTCTAGTGTTGCTTCCTTCTCACACGACGCTACTCAAAGGAAATAGTTACTGACCAATGTTCGCACACGACGCTACTGAAATCTCTGGAACTTCAGTCATGTGATTTGAGCAAAGCGACGATTTCTTCAGATGAGGATATTATCTTATATTATACTAGTATAAGTCCGTGACCGTTTTTTTGCGTATCGACAAGGCTCGAGAATTGTTCGAGTTTTTAAGATCAAAGATTATGACAGATTGATCTGATCTGACCAAATACGAACTTGGTGTGTAATTCATTGTTAGGTTGAATAAAATCTCTTAAGCTTTAAGAACTCATAAGAATTAACAGACGTACAGAGACGATCGTGCTATCATATAATTATCTCAAAGCTCGTGGTTGGTAGACTCAAGCTTGCTGATATACAAACTCGACTTTTATTTAAGCCTAAAAGTTCACTCTGCAAAATTGGAAGAGTTTCTGCTTAAAGGGAGTGCACAATTGCTTTGAAAGCATCACGATGTTTTTAAATTGAGGCTGATCAAATATTAATAACGTAATGTATGGCCAGAGTGTCTGTAAAGGTCAGCGATCTTAATACAGATTGCAGATTATTAAACAGTTGAACAACTCCGAACAAATGAATTTCCAGAATACTCGATTCGGTAGCATATTTGGTCTGACCTCCACTTTAAATAACTAACTCACGTACGACGAAAGTGGATAAAGCCATTTACTAAATCGGTCAGTAAAATATGTAAAAAGCAAATGAACCGTAATGTATAAACTATCGTCAAGCCGCAACATTAGCGAAAGATTTAATTAAATTGAAATTTAGCCTAGGTTGGAATGACAATTGGCATCCGTGATTACAGCAGACACCCTGAGTAATTTAAGTTTTTTATGTTGCTTTCATCAGCGATTTGTTACTGGAAATCAGTTCAACGTTTTTTCATCACTAAAGTTCATCGATATATTTTAACTATGAAGTGCTACGAAAAGCAAATTTAATGAATTATTATTACTATTAATTTTGTAGCAATTTTTTAGGTATTAAATTGTGGACATAACCTCTAATTTCTTATAATAATATCTCTGGTCGCTGTTAATTTGCAACTAAAGGCTGACGCGCGACGTCACCGTTTTCCAGCTAATAGCTATCAAGGTGAAATAGTTAGGGAGTGAGTGAGCTTGGGAAATTATGTAGTAGTTCATTCAAAGAAGGAAAAGAAGCCTTTGCCTGCAAGACTACCAAGTGATAAAAATACCAACGATTTCCCGTTCCATTTCGTAGGGGATGAAGCGTTCCCTCTTATACCCGATATTTAATGAGACCATATCCACAAAGAATTCTAGATAACATAAAATGATTAGGTATTTAGACTTGGTAGAGAAAGAAAACTGGCATGATGGCGGAAAAATTTCAAGTGTTTAACAGTCGCATATGATATCATGACCCATAAAAGTAATTAATATAGCTAAATCAGCTTGCATTGTGCATTATAATTTCAGAAGTGGAGGAGGAGCCCTGTACAGTCTGAGTATATCTGAAAATTATATAACTTCAACACCACACATCAAACCGCTGTCACAACAACTTAATAAATAAGTTCTCATTCTTCATCATATCACACCAGAAATTATTTAGCAAATTACTTCATTACTCCACAAAGTAATTGTTTTGTATAATTTAATTTAAGAAAAATAAATTTGAGTGTTTAGATAAAATATATTTATTATTATTTAAAAAAATACTTTTACATAACTGATAAATTAACTTTCTGTCCAATGACATTCCATGCTTTTTCTGTGGCATCGTTCCGTGAATATTCAATCAACTGAAACACGATGTTTCCCGATTTCAGTAACAACCTACAATTTCATTGTCTGATCCGCCACTTTTGCTGAGGAACTAGTTGGTAACTAGTAGTGCGGTAACCGGCACGCAGCGTCACTTCGAAATAACCACGGACGCGTTACGGACTGGTTACTAACCGATCACCCAATGTGCGAGCTCCCATACAAATACTAGTACAGTGACTGGACGGAAACTGATTGGTGATCCGAGTTAGTAATTGGTTTCTTTTCAGTAGCGCCGTGTGAGAAGAGCTTTATCGTCAGTTGCAACGAAATACGCGTTGGGATTAGATAATTCGATTCCGGCCCTTATTTCCAATCCCAGGATTTCGGATTTGTGCACAGACAATCCCGGGATAATCCCGGAATTTGAGATGACGAATAAAACTTACAAAAATACGTAAGAATCAGTTTTTTCATTGTAATTTTACTGACATATGTCTCTCATTTATTAGTAACCACACTTGAATTCACACATTTACGAAAGTTTTTCCAAACAAAAATTAACTTCCCTACAAATTTTAGCAGGCATTAACTTCTACATCATAACGAGGCACGTAGTAACGAAAAACGTTTCACATGTTATGATATGAATCAGTTCGCTATTATTAGACATTAATATGGGGTGGGACCACCCTTGTCTTTATGAGGGCTTTACTCTCCTGTGGAGACTTTGAAAGAGGTGTGTGAGTGTCTGTGGAGGAATGACAGCCCATTGTTCCTCAAGAGCTGAAATGAGAGAAGTTAGTCAACTTGGATGCTGGAGCGAAGTCGACGTTCTAACTCATCGTGAAGGTGATCCCTTGGGTTCAGATCGGCGCATTGGGCAGGCCGGTCCATTTCAGGAATGTTATTGCCCACGCACCATTGTCTCGCAGGTGCAGCTTTATGACAGATTGCATTGTCATCCTGATATAAAGCTCATAGTCTCCGAACTGGTTGTCTATCGTAGGCAATACACAATGCTTTTAAAATGTGTTGATATTCTACCATATTTTCTTATGTGTAATAAGAGAACCACACCATAAACACTAAAATTACCTCCCTTGTATTTCACTGTTGCATGGTGGCAGGCAACTTTCTCCACGCTTTTGTCAATCCCAAACCCTTCCATCGAATTGTCACAATGTGATTTATCACTCCAAACCACTCGTTTCAAGTCATCCATTGGCCATTGGCGTCCCTCTTTCCATCACCTCAAACATCGCTCATCATTGAGTACAGAAATCAGGATGGCGGTCGGAGATTCGAACCCGCGTCATCACGAATGACAAGTCCCAGCGTTACCGCTCACCGGTCTCGCTGATACGAATGGAAAACTGCCGAGCTGAGCCTGTGTCGAAAAGAGAAACAGTGCGCGAACAGTTAATTGGTTATAATGAAGTGACAAAAGATGTGGCGAAAGTAAAAGAGAAATAGGGTAGCGGAATTGAATTTTCTTTTTTACTTACGGCTTTATGTCGCGTAGACGGTTAAGGTCATTAGAGGCGGGATGGGATGGGGACAAGGAACGGGAAGGAATTCGGCCATGTCCTTTTTGAAGGAATTATCCCGACATTCGTCTGAAGTTATTTGGGGAAATCATGGAAACCTCAAATCTGGATGCCTGGACGGGGATTCGAACCCGCGTCCTCCCGAATGCGAGGCCAGAACGTTAACCGTTCGCCCATCACGCACGGTGCGAAATTGGATATAGAATCGTTAATAAATAACACCTATGCAAATGTTTTCTAATATTTTACTGCTGTCTGCGTTTCGCCTCTCATCGAATTATTTACATTCAGGTCAGTTCTGATTGTTACATGTTCATTTTTTTCTTTTCTCACAAAAGAATCTTAGATTCTTTTTTGGTTATGGCTTTATGCTTCGTCGACGTCTGGGTAATTGGAGGGAGAAAAGGAGTGAGTGGACAAGTGACGGGAAGGAATTAGGCAATGGCATTTAGAAGGAACCATCACGTAATCCGCGTGATTTCGGGAAACTTTGGAAAACCGAAATTGGAATGGCCGGACGGGGATTCGAACCCGCGTCCTTACGAATTGGAGAGTGCAACAGTTGCGCGATAATCCTGTACGTCCGTCCTATCTCCAGCACTGTTTCCAGCCGTCTGCTGTCTTGGTATCGCAACCCAGCTTCTTCATCACACGAGTTACCGATGGCCACCTGCAGGTTTGTGAATCGTGCAGATGTCAGACGAGACAGCGGCGTTAGCCAAGTAGCTGGCGGGGGGTGTTGTGAGTGGCGCCGCGACGGCTGAAAGTTGCATGAGCGCCGGCTGGGAAGTCCAACACCTGCCAGACGCCGTCATGCGAGGGGGAGGCACCACGAAAAATCAGCTTCTGGAACCGAGCGCACGGTGTCCTAACCAGATCACAACTCGAGGCGTGCGCCTGAAAAATATTACAATCCTTGAGAGCGTCCATAAACTGTGTGTCTCCATTCTAGCCTCCTGTGAACACCCCCTCAGCTTCACGTAGACACCCCTCCCCCGCCCCACCCTTCTAAGCGGTCGTGACACGTAGCTGTTTTAACTGCTGATTCCAGAAGACATTCTGTTTTGTAACTATTTTTTCTTGTCAGACTATCGTAAATTACATACGGAGATAATTAAATGACGGAAATGAATATTGACATGCTGTTGGTGTTTTGTGCCTTATTTTACCATGAGGAATAATATGGAAAGCTACGTGGCTTGGCTCGGAACAAACCCCCCCCCCCCAACATAGCCCAACGTAGCTTCACAGACATCCCCTCCCCTCCCACCTGGACCGAGGACGTAGTTTATGGATGGTCCCTTTTTACTGGAAGTGTATGTCACAGTACAACGGCCCTCAGACACAACCTTTTATGAAAGGTTATGTTAAGAATTATGTGTAGCAAGCTGGGAGTTGATTAATTAAGGATAAAAATATATTTCGTGTAATTAATTGTTAATTTGTGTATATTCGTCATGTAAATGGACATTGTTTTATGGGAGAGAAACTGTGTAAATGATATAAAATATAATCAAAGACAGTATTATGTTAGAAACATGAATTAAAAGTTTGTAAGTGTTTAGAGGCGCCACGGTGTTTGTAGGACAATTCTCAGCTGTTTGAACTGTATTACATTGATAATTTTGTGTGTAAATACCTGTAAATATCTTTAATTTTTATTTCCGCGTTTTTTTCTAATGATTGTGAATGATTTTGTAGTAATTCTGATTGTTATAATGTGATTTTGATTATTGGCTGCACTGTCGCCGTTCGAGAAACATCTTTGCGGTCTTCTGCATGTTTCTCCAGCGCTTATTTAAAACACGCGGAGATGGTGTCGTATTTTAAAATGATTCTTCTTACTTTTGTTGGTCTCGGACTTCGTATTGTTTCTTTATTGTAGTCTTGATTCAGGTCGCCAGGGACAAATGTCTCGTTCTTACCTCGTTCGGTGCTTTAACTTTTACACTTATTCATTTAACTTTATATTTAGATAACAATAAACTTTAATAAATATTTTACTTGACATTTATTTTCGTCTTAATTCATTCATAAACATCCGAAAAATTACAGAGATCAATTGCTAACAGTAACTTTATTCAACACCTCAAAACGCGAACAACTTTTTATCGCTTGCAAGATCTTCTGCTCTCTTGTTACCATTTGGTCTCCATAACTATCGATTTTTCCTCAGAGTAATTATGATTCTCTGAATAATCTCTTATGCCACAATGGCGAGGAGAGCTAGTTGAAAGTTAACTGTCGGAATTATTGTTTGTGAGTTTAATCGCCGGAATATTTAGTTAGTCTCTTTGGAGAATTCTGGTGCGTAATTTTGTCTTAGAGACCACGGAAAAATAAATATTAATTCAAAAGCAATTCGTGTGTTGTTATTTCGAGAACTATTTGATTCAGTCACAAACAGTAGTGATCAATAGCCTTTGGGGAAAGGTACAATCCCCTGGCGACCAAAGGCAGCAATCTGTAAATTGGAAAACGAAGTGAGTAAGGGAAATCATCATTATTTGACTATACCTCTGAATAGCGAGAGCTACTCATTAACTGAAAAGCTTATCAGCAGCTGATAATTATCTGCGTTATCTGGCTTGGAAGCTACCCTGGATGGAGTTACTTCCTACGTAAACTTCTTTGGGAAATTTAATTGGGGTGGTTCCCCTTGCCTTCTCTAAAGATGTGTGACTCCTGTTTTGATCACTGCGATCTGTGTATGTTCAGAGTAATGTGTAATTTTCGTTGTGAGTGAATCAAAGGTAAAGGAAGGGATGCGGTAAAAAGCCTGTGTCTGCCCATTCTGGCCTCCTTTTCCGAACGAAACCGCCGGGTCGCCAGAATTAACGTCCCCATCCAACTGCTGAATCACCATCGCTCCATACATATTGCGGAGGTTTAGGATCGATCGCAGGATTCTGGTGCACAATCTGGTGATTATGGATTGTCCACCACCACCTCTCCGACCATGCAGGCCATGTCCTGATAATGAACATTTCTTACATCACTTGGAATCGAACCAGCTTACCCCGTGTCAGAGCCGGACACCATCACGGAGCCGCAATCATCTGACCCAATGGAGTAGACAAGCCGCACTTAAAAGGTACTAAACTAAGTCACCATTCATTGTTTGAATTTCCTCGTTTACTTAAGGCGCGTTCCCACGATCCCGTGTAACGAAGGCGAAACGGGACGGGACCTCATTAGCCGAAGTGTAGGGACGGCCGCGGGCCGCAGGCTAGTCCTAGCTTACCTCGCCGCCACTTCCGCACCACGTTGCCTAGTGTAGTTTGGCACAGAGCATTTTACAGCAACAGAAGGGGTGCGCACCGCTGCTGCAAACCGATGGCAACAGCGCACCGCTACACACGCCTGTGATGTTTACCGACTCAGAGTGGGCTGCGTCTCGTCTCCGCTAGCAGAGGCGGCCCTGTTCCCATGGCGTGTGGTTGAGTATTCGTCCCGTCCCGTCTCGCCTTCGTTACAAGGGATCGTGGGAACGCCCCTTTAGGTTGTGCTTCAAAGCAGCCATGTTATTTCTTCGGAAGACGTGATATAGCTTGAAAGTGTGTTCGTTCGAAAATCTGTGGAGTGTCTTGAATGATAGGCTTACCTGGCGTAGCGATACAGCAGAACAAACAAAAACTTACGCAAACCATTGTTTTGCTTTGGTGTAATGCATGCGGGCGAGGAGGGATGAGGTTATCCTTACTCGCCTCCATATAGGGCACTGTCCTCTGACGCATAGCTTTCTTCTCCGCCGGGAGGACCCACCGGAATGTGATGCTTGCGGCGTACCTTTTACGGTGCGTCACATTTTAACTGACTGTGTGATGCCTTTAGATCTAAGGGCAGACGTTGGATTAGCCAACGATCTGTCCCTTATTTTAGACAATGACAGCGGCAATGTGACGAAGGTTTTAAAATTCTGTGAATTAGCCGGTCTTGTCCCAAAAATTAGGTCTTAAGATAGATGGGAGACCCCTTTACAGACTCCCATCCTTGTATTTTGTGATTGTTTTAATCTTTTATCCTGGTAGACCTATTTACAGTCTACCAGATACCGCAATTTTTTTGGATTTTAGCGGCCCATTTACAGCTAAGATTTTAGCATTTTCAATTTATCTAATTTCACTGTCTGTGTGACGGACTCCTTTAAAGTCGGCCACACAAACGGTAATTATGTTAATTTTTAAACCGCATCGCCATGTCGGTCGTTGTTAGGGCTCTAATGACCACATCGTCGATGCGTCCTCAAGCCCCAACAACAGTATAATGCAGAAAATGAACGCAGTAATGCACATTACCGACTAGAGTCAGTGCAAACAGGTGACATCGTTCTAAGTCCTCTGATGAACGCCACAGCATGATGGCCGAAACGTTAGGTTTTAATAAATCTACACGGCTCCACCAGACGAACCAACATAATATCGTTCTAAGTATTTCGTTGGCTGGGTTATCGGTAGCGCTTCGTCAACCATGGTCAAGTGTTCCACATACCGAACATCACTCTGCCAATGGTATTTAACGTTGTCCCATCATTGTCAATGAAATGTGAATAACCTAGGAGAATGCTTAGAAGGCTGTTACGGCTAGTACTGCCCCTTACTTTGTGCAGTTTTCCTTTATAAGGAACCATCCCGGTGATTCGCCTTGAGTGATTTCGGGAAACCATTAAAAACCGAAATATCGATGATCGGACGCAGATTCGAACCTACGTCCTCCGAAGTGCGTGTCCAAACGCTCACGGGTCACCTAACACGCTCGGTGGGGTTGCATCAAAACAAGTGGATAACAAAGGGAAACAACATACACCACAAAGGAAGAACACTAATTGAAGATAAAGGGAGGAGTTTTGAGACTGACATGATTTTAGAAATCTTTCCGTACTGGGAAGGACACCTGACAGCCTAAGATCCAGCTGCATGATTTCTACGTATATCTGTGTTTTAATTGGAATGTAATTTTTATTTATAATTATTATCAGCAGAATACGATTCTGCCGGGTTCCCTGTCAAAATATGACCGAAAGTATTTTTAATTAAAATCTCAAAAATTATTTTTTTTAAAATAGGTTTATTCGTTTTTTTAAAAAAAATAATTATAATTCATTTCAAAGAGAGACATGTAAAGAACTAAAAAGTTTGGGTTACCTATGTAAATGTGGCCGCAAGTAGGGATTGCCAGCTGTTAAAGATACGGGAGCGTGCATAAACTACGTGGCTCGGTCTAGGGGGGGGGGGAGGTGTTGGCTGGAAAGCTACGCTGGGCTACGTGGAAGGAAGGGGGGTTCCGAGCCAGGCCACGTAGATTTTCATTAATATTATTTGTCACAGTTAAAATGAGTTACAGAACACACAACGACATGTCAATATTTATTTCCTTCATTTAATTATCTCTGTACGTAATTTACAATAGTCCCACAAGAGAAAACAGTACAAAATGTCTTCTGGAGTCAATCAGGAAAGAAAGCTACGTACTGAGTGGGGGGGGGGGGGGGAGTAGAGGCAAAAGCCGCGTCGGGCTATGTGGGGGGGGAGGGGGTTCACAGCAGGCCAAAATGAAGCTACGTGCTTTATGGACGCTCCCTCAGTTGTAACCATCAGACGATGTGGTTCGCTAACTTTAACAGTCTGTAATCCCTACTTGCGGCCACTTTTACAAAGGCAACCCAAACTTCTTAAGTTCTTTACATGTCTGTCTTTGAAGCGAATAATAATTTATTTAAAAATCAAGAGAACGAATTTAAATATGTATATATATATCATAAATTCTATATATATATATATATATATATATATATATATAGAGAGAGAGAGAGAGAGAGAGAGAGAGAGAGAGAGAATTTATGATTTTTTAACTAAAAATACTTGACGGCCGTATTTGGATAGGCAACCCTGCCGTGCAGTATTCTTCTAGTAGTAATAATACATATAATTGCATTTAATTAAAAAACGGATAGACGTAGAAATCGTGCAGTCGGATATAGGGCTATGAAGATCAGCTGTTTAAAATAAAACTGGGACTCTGCATCTACGAAGGTATTGTGTACTCCTGAAATCTCTTTATAGTACTGGACAGCTCCTGGATGTCCAGGATGGTTCCAAGATCACCTAGTATTGGTTACAAAGTCATAGATATTTTTGAATTGTTTCGTTGTTCGGGTCACATGGTCGACGTTATAGTTTAACAATACTAGCAGTTTAATCTGAGCCTGCTGTCGTGCGTACATACAGAGAGGTTTGACTGCGCGTTATGGCTCTCGCCTTGGGCATGACTGAGTCGGGTCGGGCAGCCCAATTAACACATGACAAATGGACTAGCGCGGCGCCTACAAAAACACGCCGCCAGCGGAGACGGGCCGGCGCCCAGCGCGTCACGGGCGGCACGCAGCAACGCCGCTCCACTGAGGACGACGCCAGCGGGCGCGCCGAAACGACGCCAGGCTCAAGTGAGATGAGCTGCACAAAACAGACGTCGTGATAGGGAATTAATTTAAAAATGTACAGGACTTTTAATTAACAACTGCTTCTACTAAATAGAACAATTTCTTTAAAAGATACCCACAAAATAATTGCCACTGTGTGTAGACTTTCCCGGCGTACCGATGCAACAAAATCCTCTCGGTGTCCAGCCGGATGGTGGTGTAAAAACACGACGTTTCGACAGCTGACTCTGCTGTCTTCATCAGGTATCTTCTAGTTGTCGCAAGCTGTTACTGCCTCAGTACACCCGAAATTATTTTAATTGCCAGTGTCTTACATAAATGTATTTGATATAATTAATGAGCAGTGCTTCTTCAGAGGTATGCATCTCTTTTGTTATGTAATGATTTTGCTGTAAATTGACTGCTTCCACATCCTACAGAGACAGTCTCTTTTACTGGGATCTACGAAACCGAATTTCCTCACCACTATGTGACTGTTTCTATCAAAAGTAGACTGTAGTCTGTTAATAGTAATGTGTACAAACACCGTAATTTCGCTAACAACACAATGTATGTACATTTACAGTCACTGATGATGCCCCAGTCCACGAGGGTAAACGCGTCTGAGCGTATAGGAATAAAATAACAGTTATTAAGAGACGGTATTTTAATTTACAAATCTTTAAAAAAAAACTGCGGATGAATTGCCAGTACCCAGTAATGAAGGTCTGAGCTAGTACTCTAGGAGCTAAGAACGAGCCATCACTTGTCCACTTCACCCAAGCTCATCTCTTTTATGATGAATCTGTTGTTTGTCTTTGAGCACCGTAAGTCCCTTCAAAGTAAGTTCTTCAGATTTAGCGGAGGGAACCCTTCGGGTTCAAGTCATGATACGTTTGTAAGTCAGGAAGCCTGATCAAGGAATCGAGAACCTGTGCAAAATGGCTGACGACACGAGCGGACTGGCAGTGGCAAGATGTGTTACAACGAAATCGAAGTTACGAGCGATATTTAAAAGCTAACCAACTGCGAAGGAATGGACGAGCAGAATACTATCATTAAGTTTGCTTCTCGTAACATTTAATTTGAATTAAATGCATGCGTTTACTTAGAAACATGGCATAACTTAACGGCTGAAAAAACGAGGAGTGGAGTGGTAGCTTGTGATTCAGTGAAGTCTTCGCCATTTTTCAGTCACCACTACGAGGCTGCTCGACCACCCTGAGGTATTTACGCTGGACGTCAGACTCGACGCTAAGTAAAAAGCATGTTTTTACCAAACCGAATTTAATATGAAAGTTTAAGGTCGTATTACCAGTCACGACCATTTGATCGCAGAAACAGTAACCATTTCAAAGTTGGTATGTAATGGATATCCGCATCCGCAAGTGCTGAACTTTAGCGTGAAGTCCTACATCCACTATCGAATCCGCATCTACAATTTTATTGTGGATGTATTGCCGATGTTTTGTTTACATTGCAATATATATTATTCTTTCCTATTTATACCAGATTGTGCCCATCATCGCTTAGCTAACAACAAAGCAGTTTTTTTTCTGACGATCTTGCAACAAAACTGAACGGTGTTATTACCTAAGCGACTAATTTACTAGTTTGAACTTGCATGTAAAGTAAAGCGGCCTATTCACGGTCCAACTTATAGTACATCCGTGTAGAACTACAGTAGGATGCGCTCACCCGTTCACGGTAATAGAAGGGATCTAACAAAATGTTCCAAGCAATCCTTTCCACTCATACTTTCTCGCGGCACACCATATGCCTTATCGCACAATCATAGGATGTTTCCTCCAATATCTACAGCTTGTTGAACAGCAAGGACCCTTTCTGGTTGCCTGGAAGTCCAACAACTTCCAACACGTACTACATGTAGTCCTATAACCCCTTTCACGGCCCGACAAGAGTTCTTTATCGAAAATCGGTTCATCATAGGTTCCACAAGTTGTACTGTGAATGCGCCACTGGAGTGGTGGGAAGGCGGAGTACGGACACGGAACCGAGCGTGGTGGGTGAGTGGTTAACGCTCTGGCCTTGCATTCGGGAGGACGCGGGTTCGAATTCCTGTCCAGGTATCCAAATTTGCGTTTTCCATGGATTCCTCAAATCACTGCTGGTGAATGCTTGCTTTAAAAGGCCATGGCCCGATCCATTAACTCCTCTAATGATCTCGACGTCAAAGAGGCGTATAGTCATAAGGAAAAAAAATAAAATAAAAGCGAGATCGGAGATGTGCGGGGCGTGACCTTGTGCTTGAGGCTTGATTAATCGAGCCACAAACTCATGTGACAACGATTGGTTTTTAGACGCGGGCGTAGTTATGTAAATAATTTAATTCACTTGTCAAATAATCCCACATTTTTTGCTGTTGAAAGATGAGTTGAAAATAAAGCAAGATGGCAGGATAATATGGAAATAGACTTTACTTATGAAAGGTTTGAATCTGGCAGTAAATATATATGTTGACATTAAATTCATTTTTGAAAAAATATTAAAATTTAAATAATTATAAATTTATTTTTCCGCATCCGCTTCCGCAAAACATCCGAATACGCAAAACATACGAATACGCAAAACATCCGAATACGCAAAACATCCGCAAAGCATCCGCATCCGCAAAACATCCGTAAAATATCCGCATCCGCAAAACGTCCGCATTCCGCAAAATATCCGCACCCGCAAAATATCCGCATCCGCAAAGATGACCTCCGTCTATTTCAAAGCCGTGACCATACCAACATACACGTCGACTAGCTTGCACCTGATACTCTGTTCCCTCTCATTACTGACATGTTGCTGCCGCGCGGCTGTAAGCTGGCTGCCGAGTTTTTTCTCAGTGCACACTTTTTCGTCGCTTATTCCCGTCATCCCCGACGCTTTGCAGTCGCGCCGCTCCCTCTATTTAATGAAATTACTCACTTCCTTTCGCCTTTCATCGAAGGCTACGCCCACAACCAGGTTCTTTCAAGATATTTATGACCTTGTGTTCATTAATTTAACTTTACAAAACATCGAGACAAATTATAATATGTCATAACATTCTACCAGCTGATATTCGCATTTATATCACTTTAGCTACTCATTAAACTTGATTAGAGACTAATCGTTTTCATTACCTCTAGATTGATTCTCGTTTATTAAGTAAGACGTAATCAATAAACTTTGCTTCATGAACAAGTAGTTTTTTTAATTATAATCATTCTATCGAAATCAGCAGACAACAGTGTATACTGTAAGTGATTTTGCCTGTTTCTCTGGACGGAAGAAGAAGTACAGAAAATGACGACTAATCCCCTCACCGAGTGTGGTGGGTGAGTGGTAACGCTCTGCCCTCGCGTTCGGGAGGACGCGGGTTCGAGTCCCCGAGTTTTTCATGGTTTCCCCAAATCACTCCAGCCCGATGCCGGGTTGCTTCCTTCAAAAGGCTGTGACTTCTCGTACCCAGTCCTTTCCCGCCTCTAATGACCTAGTCGTCGATGACACGCAAAGCTATAAGCAAAAAATAAAAATAAAAAATTCTCATTATCTTAAACTTGATCAGTGACCTGCCGAATACGAAGCTAATCATCTTTTGTAAGTAGGTTTATTCTAAGCTTCCACCCTTCAAAACATTCCAATTTCAGGAGAATTGAGTACATTCGAAGAAGGGTCAAGTGCCTATATTCGTTTCCCTTACCGATCGTGGTGGGTGAACGGTTAACGTTCTGGCTTCGCATTCGGGAGGACGTAGGTTCGAATCCCCGTCCGGGCATCCAGATTTTGGTTTTCCATGGTTTCCCCAACTCACACCAGGCGAATGCCGGGATGCTTCCTTCAAAAATGCCATGACCGAATTCCTTGCCGTTCTTTGTCCCCAGTCCCATCCCGCCTCTAATGACCTTAGCCGTCAACGAAGCGTAAAGCCGCAAAAAAAAAAAAAAAAAAAGTTTGTCGTTACCCAGGCAGGCCAAACGAAAGCCGTCACACGGTGAATATATTCTGGTTTATTAATTCGTGCCATCCCTTTTGCTAGCGAACTACAAGCTCGATAGAAATCGCACTTAATGAAATATAAGGAATCAAACCAAACATACAATAAAACAATATTACTTCTTCTTCTTTTCCGTTTTGGCCTCTATGGCCACGTGGTTATTAACTCTGGTGAGTTTTATTTTTGGCCCAATATTCTTTCATCCTTGCACTGTGGTTGTCTTTTCTTTCTTGGGTCCATTTCACCTCAGATCCGGGGCGCAGTGTTTTGGCTGTTAGTGTCTGGAGAGAATCGGATGCTTTAATGAACGTCCTGTCATTAGGGTCAATTTCCAGTTGCTCGAGATCTTTTCTGACTAGCCTTGTCCATTTTGCATTAGTCGCTTTCCCTATGAAGACGGTGTTCAAGATTTTGGACGTGAATCTATGACTGTCCATCCGAACAAGGTGACCATAGAACATAAATCTCCTTTTCTCATTGCTGAAAGCTCTCCAGTTGTTGACGTAGGTCCTTATTATGTCTGAGTCTGTATTACCTTTTTCTTTTACAGGAGACCTGATTTTTCTCAAGAGCTTACGTTCCTTTAATTCCAGTTTTCTGAGTTGCCCCTTTCTAACCACGTTCAAGTACTCTGATGCATACAGTACTGTATTATAGTGCCTGAGTTTGAGGTTAAGGGAGAGGGATTTAGATCCATACATGTTCTTAACAGTGTTGTATGTTCCCTATAGTCTGGCACATCTGCTATTCATGGCAAAGTCCTCGTTGATGTTTGGAGTTATCCTTTCGTCAAGATATTTGTAGGCATCAGTCCTTCGTATCATTGCATTCCCCAGAAGGAATTATTTGGTGCATTACTGATGTTAGTGATGAACTCAGTTTTGTTTATGGATATCTTCAACCCTACTTTAGCTGCTATGTTGTTGACGAAGGATTGTTGGTGAATAGCTTCCTCCACACTAGACGCTAGGAGAGTTAGGTCATCTGCGAAGGCCAGGCAGTTGACAAGTAGTTTGTCCTTCCTGTAACAATATTACATATACGATTATACAAACAAATTGAACATTTCTGTATATTATAGAGCAGGATAGTTGGCCATTTATATTCCTTAAGAGGTGGATGGCCTTGTCCTGTGGTCGAGTTTGCAGGACTCATTTAGTTTGTTACAGATCAGCATATGTTGTGGGTCCCGCACTTCCCCGCATTCACAGAGCTTGTCCTCTGGGATTTTGCTTCCATCGCGATAGACCAGTTCTCAGTTTAGTTAGGGGTTTCCATGTTGTATGCGGAAGATTGTAGCATACTATGGGATTCTACATTTGATGTTCTGTAACCTCCTTGTTACTTTTAAATTAATACACTAGGTGAATATACCTTGTAGCAATTCTTTTTAATCATATCTAAAGTTCAATTCAATAATAATTATTACAAATTCACACATTAAGTTTTAGTTTAACAATCTTTTTTTTCTTCGCCTTTCTCTTTTTTTTAACAACCAAACAATCAAAGATACTAATACTAAAAAAACTAAGACATTTATATTATGCTAACAACATACAATTTATATATACCGTCTGTGGAAATACTCATTGCTATAAATATAAAAAAATATACACAAATCATTAATTAATTCTTAACGTAATTATTCCAAGTATAATTTCTTAATTTATAAAAAAAATGGTGCATTAGGGAATGACCATATGTCACAATATGCCCCCACATCGAGGCATAATTAATGCTGCCAATTACTTTTCTATTACCACAGCCCAGCATTTATTTGCCGAGATGTACCAATATCACATCGTTCATTCTCATTTCTTTTGTAAGATGTAAATTACACATTATTTTACAATGTTCTTGCACTGCAATAATGTTCAAACCATCAACCAAATTATTCATACACAACACACCATTCAGTAACACAACATAAAATAATTAACAATCATAAATCTCAGTCTTTTGTCAGGTCGTTCATTACTAAAATTGTTTATCAGTTTATGCTGAACATTAAACACTCTCACTTCATTGCTCATTTATATTTATACAATTTTAGGTCCACTACATTCCTTAAACCAAATAGTCAGATAACGTTGTTACCGGACATATCCCCCCGCTCAAAAATTGTCTCTAAAATCTGCTTTCCCCCAAAATTTATGATTTTTATAATTCTCATGCTTTTATAAACTTGTTTAATTTTTTTACAGCACTCATTCATTAATTTATTTTCGCTAACAAAGATACTAAGAATCCTGTTGCTGTCAAGTAAGAACATTAACATCAATGAAAACTCGACTGGAATAAAACTTAAAATTGTTGCAATTCGAGTAGACTATGCATTTAGACCCCTTACCAAAAATAAATTTGTACGTAGTACGAGGTAGCGAGTTCACTCGCACCTCAAAGTTAATGAAAATGCTTCTTTCTGTGTTTCCAATCTACCCTTGCAAACTCATACTTAAAAACCAACTGTCTTTTTGGAAATAAAACGTCTTTGCCAACACTAAAGATGGTTAGAAGCTTATAAACAAATCCTACCATTACCCTGAAAAGGCACAATTTCATTAATTGTTCTCTCCCATCCTTTAAAAATTTCATTTCAAATCGATGCTTGCTATCCGGATTTGTGCCTTGGACCAAAAATTCCTTGCCCTCTCCTACTTTGTTGCATTCAAGATACGTCGCGAAGTTGATATTATCTTGCTTTGCAGATACGTTCATTTTACTATGGCTATCATTTATTATATCATCAAGTGTTCTTCTTTGAGATACACTTGCATTATTCATTTCTTCTTCGAAACATTTTATATAAAATATTCTCATTTCATCTCTGTCATTTTCTTCATTTTCCTCTTCATATTCTACACTATCACTGCTTGACATATCTTCTTCACTTACGTAAACATTTAACGGTAGCCCTGTACTACTCCTATCTAATTCTTCTTCTCTGAACATATCTTCTACTAGAATGTTTTTCTCCGCCACTTGAATTTTTTTAAACAGAACTTCCTCCTTTCTACTACTATCCTTACACAGATCGATTTTAGCCAACTTTGATATTTCGTCGTCTTTCCAGTTGTTAAATTTAACTTCCACTTCTTGCTTCCAATCCTCCCGAATTTTACTTAGTTCATCCCTCATGACTTTCAATCTTTCTTCTATCTTCTTTTGACTCAAAGCGATCTTCTGAATAGCTTTTTCTTGATCAGCCTGATTCTGAAAGTTTTTTCCTAGATTTGACACAATTTCTGTTTTCATTTCTTGATTATCTATTTTCATTTCTTGATTATCTATTTTCATTTGCATTAAAAGGGATATTATTATTTGGGTTTCACTACTCCTTTCTCGAGTGTTTGATGTTTGACATAATTCTGGTGAGATCGTTCTACTTTCATAATTTTCTCTCCCCACATTAATACAACTTTCGTTACTTAACCCGCTATTCTGGTCATTATTGTTAATACTGCTATTTTCAAAATATTCATCAACCCCTTTGATCGACATTAGCATTGAAGCTGCTAGTATTCTCAATCTGAACATGCCTATCATTGTTCGCATCCCCAATATTAAAACTAATAACACCCGTACTGTCCGTTTGCCAACCCGACATATTACTCGGATCTTCCAAATCACTTTGAATATTTTTTCTAACTAAAGTGGTGCAGCTGTTTGCCATATCTATTTTTTTAACGTAACCCGCACCAAAAAAATAAAAATTTATAATGGGGAATTAATCAGTCCGCTAACACACTACAATGACTGCTCTATCAAAATGCACAATAGACAGCAATGGTTAAAATCTGTTTGCAACGCCGTTGATATTTCCACTTAATTCAACAAGAGAGACCAAGAACACCAAATTCATTTACTAAACTCTTTGAGAATTCTGTATTGCATACCAAAAATGCACAACAGAACAAACCCACTCGGAAACAGCGATGAAATTAAATCAGACATGCACATACATATACAACAAATCTTAAATTTCATATAATTACTTGTAAAATAAATTTTCCCCCTTTTTTTAAAATGCCTTCCTTTAAAGTCTTTTAAATTACGAGTTTTCCACAGACTCCTAATTCTACATTAGACATTTTACTGTAATTCTTTTACAATAATTCTATTTTTTATTATTATTATTCTTTTTTTTTATTATTATTATTATTACTCTTTTTTTTTACTATACTTCCATTACCATTTGAATTTAATTCAGTTTGAATCCACAAAACCCTCTGTTTCTTAATCAACAATTTATATTTCACTTTCTGTTTTTTAATTTCAGTATAGCAAACCTAATTATCAATCAACTGTCCACTTTAACTGCCAATCCTTCTAGTAGTTGCACGTTGACGCCCGGACCAAAACAAGGAACAAATTAGTAGCTACTTGCCTACTGCGTCGCTTTGTTCCGTAGTCGCTTCTTTGCTACGTGCCCGAGTGGTCCTATCAGCAGTTCCGTTTACCTCCGTTTCCCGTTATTCCAGTAGTTGACATATGCATACTGTTTCATAGATTTTTCTCAACGATAACTAATTGCATCATCACATCAGAAGTTCCCTGGCAGGGTCGCCAATATGTAACCTCCTTGTTACTTTTAAATTAATACACCAGGTGAATATACCTTGTAGCAATTCTTTTTAATCATATCTAAAGTTCAATTCAATAATAATTATTACAAATTCACACATTAAGTTTTAGTTAACAATCTTTTTTTTCTTCTCCTTTCTCTTTTTTTTAACAACCAAACAATCAAAGATACTATTACTAAAAAAAACATTTATATTATTCTAACAACATACAATTTATATATACCGTCTGTGGAAATACTCATTACTATAAATATAAAAAAATATACACAAATCATTAATTATTTCTTAACGTAATTATTACAAGTATAATTTTTTAATTTATAAAAAAAAATGGTGCATCAGGGAATGACCATATGTCACAGTTCCCAAATTATTCCTGGAGAAAGTTTTCGCAAAAGTTATGCTTTACTTATTTTGGATGTTGATGAAGTCCCCATTGAGCAAGAAGTTCCTTTTTTTATTTATTTTTTATTTAATGGATTTCAGCCTTATCGCCCATATCTTTACATTTTATTTCACAACAATTTACATTCCACCGAGAGTGGTGGGTGAGCGGTTAAGGTTCTGGCCTCGCATTCGGGAAGACGCGGGTTCGAATCCCCGTCCGGGCAACCAGATTTGGGTTTTTACATGGTTTCCCGAAATCACTCCAGGCAAATGCCGGGATACTTCCTTCAAAAAGGCCATGGTCGAATTCCTTCCCGTTCCTAGTCCCCAGTCCCATCCCGCCTCTCATGACCTTAGCCGTCGACGATGCGTAAAGCAATAAGTAAAAAAAAAAAAAAAAAATTACATTCCAGTTTCTTTACATGTTCTATGAACATCAGTTTACAATCTTGGTAATATAATGTAATATGTCGGTATGAAATTAGATACATTGTTATATATCTTATCTATACAGTTCCTAGCATGCGTTATGGGACCGAGGGCAAGGAACGGGAAGGAATTCAGCAACGACCTTTTGAAGGAAGCGTCCCGGAATTTGCCTGGAGTGATTTGGGGAATTCATGGAAAACCCAAATCTGGACGCCCGGACGGGGATTCGAACCCGCGTCCTCCGGAATGCGAGTCCAGAGCAGCGTTACCGCTCACTCTACAGTGAGCTCGGTGCTGGGCACGACTGCGGCTGTCTGCTGGCTCTAATGGTTGACTCCGAGAGTAGTTTCTGATTGACAACTAATCTGCACAGATTACGGAAGCCCGTCTGGTCGGCGGTTTTACAGTTCATTACGGGAGAGCGAGGTAACGTCTTGTCACAAACACTTTGTTTAACTGTCGCCCCAGCCTGCCAGTATGTCTGTCAAACAGGCAGCGATAACGCTCTCTCCTCGTACCAGTGTTATAATAGCAGCACTCTTCTAGGACACACTCAACGTCACTGCTTCGAGACCAGCCTTACCTTCACATCCACATAAGTACGAACCAAAAGGCAGAACCTCGGGACGTCCACGTCAAATATATTTATGTCTTGTGTAGTCTAGAGCGTACAATACTACAGTTACTAAACGTCTGATTCGGCTATGTGTACCATTCGACTCTGAGTTTGTACAGTATCAGTTTGTTTTTCTCTAGTAAATAAATCGAAAAGCTGTAAAGGTATTGTTCGTTCTCTTGGTCTGTAATACATCTGCGTTGTATATGAAGCCTGCCCAACCAGTTTAGAAGATGGCCACCATTTCGATTCTATGCTAGCCTGTGGGTCACCTAATACCTGCGGAAGCTACAATAGATATGTAAATAAAACAAAGATATAAGTAACACAGTTTAATTATAATCGAAAAGTAAGAACCATTAATGAGACCTTTGCAGAGTTTAAAAAAAAAAATAATAAATAATAATAATCAAAAAGTAGAAAACATCAATGAGATCTTTGCAGAGGTGTGGCTGGGCAACCTTGCTGTATATAAAAGTGTAGAAAAGTTATGTAAGTACGTGATATTTATTTAAAAAAAAAAAAAAAAAAAAAAAACATAATTGCAATTTAACTACTGATGACAGAAACGCCAAAACCGATTAATTAGGAGTTTTTGCCCATTTATTTGTTTGTGTGTCTGAACGCTAAAATTAATGCACGGATTTTAGCGAAACTGCAGTGATGATTGTACCCGCGGGTAACAATTTGAATATGCCGATCATACAGAAGTCAAAAAACGTAATTTGAATTTTTTTTCACAATTGTGAGCGCTTCTTGAAAAAACTAACAAACGCATTTAAATGAAAGTTCAGATAGTAATAGCTCATGCCATTAGCTAAGACATAAGATACTTTTCAACCCAATTAGTGCCGTATTTCATGGATGATACAGAGATACACGTGAGAATGAATAAAGCGAAAAACAAGTATTTGTACGGATATTGAGAAACTTTATATAATATAATGTTCTCGGATGTCTAGCCCAGTGAGCGGGGTGTTTTCACACTATATTTCGGCGATCGGAATCTCCGGTCCACTCTTGATGTAAAATGAAACGGAGCTCAAAGATTTAATTTAATTTAATTGTGGTGGAGCGCAACGTTCCCCTTCACACCATTTTTTCTCGTTTCTTCTACCCGCTTACGTTTCTCCCCTGCGAGTGTTAATTTCAAGTTCTTTCAGCGTTTTCGGTAAATTGTTCATCACTTCCCTTCGTAACTAATTCCAATTCCTGACCTCCTTAATTACGAAAGAAAATTTCACCACTCGCTTATGCCTGAAATCGAGTGCCAGCTTGTGGTCAGAGACATCTTTTCCCTACCAAGCAACCACAATTAATTGTTTCAGCAATATCTTTCTATGCCTTATCACCAATATACGCCTTGTACACTCCAATAACTCTCTTTACCCTCCTCCTGTTTTCAAATGAATACCATTCCAGCTCATTTATCATATCTGTTACTGATTGTGTTTTGCAGTAATTTCCAGAGATAATATTTGACCAAAAGTGTATAAAGTATGCTTCGAATATGTGGAAATGAAGTAAAATCACTCAAAATATGGGTCGGTGCATACATGTTATTACACACGACATACAAGTTAATAGCTGTTAATATTTGTTCCACAAGGTTTTAAGGCTTCATTGTTGGATAAAAACTGCTTTCCACATACAAACTGCAGATACTTAATAAGTGGAACATTTACAATTTCTCTGTGCGTAGCTGACGTATTGGATTTCATGTTAGCACACATTGCATGGCAGCCTACCATCCAGGATGAAGATGTTTGATACATAGGATTTAAGTTAGTTTAATTTTTTGCTAATAGCAGTTGTGGTCAGGTTGAAATGCAGCTTAGGCAAGAATTAAGACTCAGAAACATAGGGAATAAATATTAACAGCTATTAACGTGAATTTCTTTAGTGATAATATGTATTCATCTACGCACATTTCGAGTGATTTTACTTCATTTCCACATATTCGAAGCTTATTTAATACACTTTTAGTAAAATATTATCGCTTAAGGAATATGTGTACCAAATTTCAGACCGATAGGACAATTTTTGTGGGTTCCGACGCATTAACGTGTAACGAGCACACCACCGATGAAGTGAGTCCCATACTAAGGCCGTGGCGGAAAATTGCCGTCCCCGTCGTTCCAGCAGTGGGGCGAGGGATCAAATGGGAGCTTACACAGTGGGCGGTAGGGAAATCGCGTGGCACAGCTGCAGTCGACGGCAGGTATACAGCCGCGCGCTGCCACTGCATTCGACGGTAGTTTAACCGTCGCAATCCAGACAGTGGCCCATGTGGCCAGATAGGCGCTTGCACACCCTTCGGATTTTTAACCGCTTGTGCGTTTTCAGTCTGTGAAAATATAACATTTTTTAAAATTTAAAAATCGTAATATGACTTATGTGGTGATAAATAATGATCTTCTCATTTCGTTAGTAGAAGCCAGACCAATTTTAAGAGACAAAACATTATATTCTTTCAAAGATCGGGACGCTACCAGGAACGCTTGGAAACAAGTGTGTCTTGAAATTAGGAATGATTTTGACGAACTGGAAATTGAGAAAAAATGCCTTTGATTACATATTTACATAAATTGTTACAGCCTCAACTAGAACTTGAAAAATGTTGAATCACATTTTATAGAATGATTTTGATGTTAAATAGGCCCTACTGTTTAACTGTATCTTGTATCTTAGACATTTACCAAGGAATACTTCCAACATTAGACCGAAATTCTGTCGCTCGACATTTTAAGACCTTTTTTTTTTTTTTTTTTTTTTTTTTTAACACAGAAGTGATGAATACAGTGAGACAAGCTGTTCAGTATATTCCGCATCTTCGCCATTTACTTTAGATTTTTCATTGTAAAGTAATAGTTATTAAAACACTCAGCATATTACAATTTAACCACAAACGTTTATCTAGTCAATTGTGCTTGTAAGTGTAAAGGAATGTAAAGTAAACCCAACAGTGATGAGTTGATTACACAGTGAAGCATATGTATTAGTTACAAATAAATGTAAGTTTTAGCAATTATATGGCACAGTGTATTTTTCAAACTTTTCTTGTACACCTATTCGTATGCACCTCAAGGAGTTTTCACCTTAGTTAACATAAAATAAATATAGCGGATTGGAATTATATAACCAGACTCACGAGAAATCGGCTTACTTCAAGGTGATTGCCAGCATTTCCACAATTCATCAACTGGGTATTTCTCCTTTGAATGCCGTACTTTAATTTTCTAAGCAATTGTCGATATAAACATCCGAAAAATAATAGAAAATCTTGGTTTCGTCGTTCCTCAAAAATTATGTTCTCCTTTGTTTTTTTCCTCTATTTCTATGGCGACGGTATCGTCAAAATAACAATTTCCAAACCTAACTACGAACTAATAAACATCAAATTAACTAAATTAACTTCTTACTCCACAAAATGAAACTCAAGTAATCAAAAGCAAGGTACAGATGCTTGACCATGTTATCTTTTTCCAGCTCTTCATATCAGCGGAAGTCTTACCGCTGAAATAGCAGCGGCAGTTTTACCGCTGAATGTGTAAACACATGAAATTCTGTAGGCGGTGGCGGTTAAGATTCCGCTGCGATAAAAACCACCCAGCGTGTAAACGTCACTTTAGACAAAGCAAGTGTGAAGAACAGACTGGCGTTCTTGGTGGGCGGGATATTGAAGGTGTTGACTTGTCATCTTAATTAAAATATACGAGAAGCGAGTAATGGTGAACAGCGTGGTTTAGCGACAGGTGGCTGGGCAGCTTGCTCACTTGGTGTGCTAGCAATAAATAACGCGCCTAGTCACCTGCGAGGCTCTGTAATTCTCGGACGGCGCTCTGGGCTGGGCGAAGGCCCTTAACACTACTCGCCCGAGGTGCAGTAAATCTGGAGACCCGAGGTCACACCCGAGAAACAACAAATTGCTCATCGGCGCGTCGCACGATTTATGGGACACATACAGAGCCGGCACGGCGATTGTTTCTCAAGGGCGGGACCGCGGGGTGCTCACCCTTTGTCCACCCCGACAGCGAGTAGAAAGCGCGGCTTCCTTCAGAGAAGCGAGGCCCCGAGAGTCTGAGCTCTTCGCTCGTTACAACTCCGAACGAGAGAATCAACCAGGGATGA
The DNA here is from genome assembly GCA_031002005.1 of Vandiemenella viatica. NCBI lineage: Eukaryota > Metazoa > Arthropoda > Insecta > Orthoptera > Morabidae > Vandiemenella > Vandiemenella viatica. Next base: position 17,292,107 of record CM061920.1, on the reverse strand, counting down.
GACGGAACTCAGTCAGATCAATACTTCACTGTAGTGTAGTACTCTCCAGGCAATTTCAGTCACGAGTAACGTGGTACCCACCTTCTGTTGTTAAGGACTGGTGACACAATTCTAATATGTGATTACTTTAGTCCGTTTTTTCTGCAGTTGCTTGTTAAACTAATAATTATTATCTAATACAGACTCAGCCATAATAAGGACCTATATCAACCACTGGAGAGCATTACAACAGCCACGAGGAAAAGGATACTAATGTTCTATGGGCACATAGTTCGGATTGACAATTATAGACTCACCTCCAAAATCTTCAGCACCGTCTCTAGAGGGAAAGCGACTAACGAAAAATAGACAAGGCTAGTCAGAAAAGATCTCGAGCAACTGGGAGTAGACCCCAATGACATTTACAACAGGGATAAGCACAGAACGTTGATTGAAGCATCAGATTCTCTCCAGACACTAATACCCAAAACACTGCATCCCGGATCTGGTGTGAAAAGGACCCAATAAAGAAAAGACAACCGCAGTGCAAGGATGAAAGAATATTGGGCCAAAAAGAAAACTTACCAGAGTTTAGAACCACGTGGTCTCTAGAGGCCAAAACGGAAAAGAAGAAGAAGAAGATATACGCCAGCTTTCAGGATTTGTCAAAAGTCATACAAATCTAAATTACTCTCACACCAGCCAAAATACACTCACTATAGTACGGTAGTGAGGCCAGAATGTTTATACGCAGCAGAAACCCTAGCCAAAAAGGGATTAACAGAAATAGAAAAGAAAGAAAGAAAGTTTCTAAGGAAGATCTTTGGACCAAAAAAAAAGTGGCATGAAGCGAATTTGATTTCAGTTTGAGATTGAAACAAGAATTATACAATAGGTTTGAAAAGGTATCAAACACAATTAAGATAAGGATATTAGGTTTGTATGGACACATCAAGAGAATAGAACCAGAAAGAATGGCGAAGAAAATACTCAACTTTCAAGAGAACGTGAAGGCTCAAGTTCAATGGATGAAGGAGGTCCATCAGGATCTGAAGGCACATGGAATCAGCATGGAGGACATCGAAGACAGGGAATTATTCAAAGGAAAAATTGCTGAGGTAAAGGATCCTACTGAAGAAAAACCAATCACGAAAAGGTGGGTATTCTCAGAGGAAGAAAAAGCCAGAGTGAGCCAGAGAATGAAAGAGTACTGGCGACGGAGGAAGGAAGACATTTTTTTAAATTGCTATGGAGGGCATGCTCCGGTGGCCATTTCCCTACACACCCATCTTCCCCCACCTCATTTGTCCTTTACAAGTTTTAACTTTAAATTCTTTCAATGTAGAAGAGAAAATGAAGTTGCGTAATCGTATTCCATAAGTCCATAGATGGCTGAAACGAAAAGAAAAGAAAAAAAATTGCGTCAGTGCAAGTTGATAGGCGTCATTTTTTTAAAAAAGAATTGGACTTATTTGGCTTTTTGGGGTTTGCGCTGCGGGTTTTTTTTTTTTTTGGCTGTTATTGCTTACGTTTCGGCACCAACCTGGAGCCTTCGTCAGGGCTTCTCTTTATCTATACTCCTGGTTTATGGATACACTTGATTCACTGTTTATTTTTCACCGGCAGATAGATGATTTTGTTTCTTCGCCAAAGAGTATTCACTGTTCCAGAGATGTTTGTACATTGTGAAGCGATTTTGCAGTTGTTACAACGCGTTCGTTTGCTGGAACACACTTCCACATTTGGCTCAAACCATAGCCGCCGTCTTTGTTGAAATTATAAGGAAATTTATAAATTTCTATAGATTACGCTATTTTTCATTCTCCAAAATCCTTTGGTTTTGGAACGATTATAGTTTCTTCCCACTGAATTCTATGTCCTTCTTCTACATGATATTCTGCCACTGCCGGTTTCGTGGTTTGTTCTAGTCACGCGTGACGAAACTTTTCTTTCACTCTAACGGCGACCGGTCGGCATGTCTCGCCGATGTAAACTTGACCATAATAGCAAAGAATCTTATACACACCGCTCGATTGTAACGGAGTTCTGCGATGCGACATTTCACTGATCTTAAAATGCTGCGAACCTTGTTCTTACTGCTGAAGATAGATTGAACATTGGGGACAGGATACTGCCCACAGTTCATAGTAATTGTTGATTGTTCTCAAGCAATCTGATACAGCTGACTCCAATCGTGATCAAATTCTTTATGATGTCCGTGACTCCTTCTACAGGTGGTTTAATGAAAAGCGAAACTACGTCAAAGCTGACGAGAAGATTGTCCTTTGTGAGAGAATTATTCCGTATCTTGTCCACAAAATGCGTTGAGTTTCTAATGTAACAATCTGTGTAATTTATTCGCTAAAAACTTCGCTAATCCATATGTTGAAGACTCAATTGCATTGTCAATCGGACGTAGCGGTATGTCTTCCTTGTGTATTTTTGTGTGTTTTTCCCTGACTTCAAGTCCGATCAGAGCTTAAGCTTTCGTTATCATCCCGCGTCCCTGACTTTCCAGATAAGAAGAGCAGAAAACTAAAATGCTGAACGGTTTTTATGCACGTATATGTAACTACGAATCTACGATCAGACCTCTGCTTGAATGTGGTGGGGTGGTGAGGGACCCACATTTTGGGTTTTAAATTCAGGAGTTGAAGGCGGTACAAAAGAGAGCCGCTAGATTTGTTTGTGGAAATTACCGCGGAATACAACCGGTAAATGATATGATGATTAGCTGAGTTGGGAGTCACTGGAAGACAGAAGGCGGGTGAAGAATATTTACATTGAACAGGGCTTACAATCTATATGGTGGATTATGAGTAGTGCATGAAAGGTAAGAGATGAACAAACCATACGTACTTTATTTTTGGAGGAAGGGAATGTGAATATTTTTTTTTGTAAATAATCAGGAACTAGGGTAAATTACCAAGGGATGAACAATTCACCGAAACCTTTGAAGGAGTTTTTTGTTTTTTGTTTGTTTGTTTTGTTTGTTGATTTTTTTTTTTGTTGATTTTTTTTTTTTTTTTTTTTTTTTTTTTTTTTTTTTTTTTTTTTTTTTTGCCACCAGCCTTACGCCTCGTTGACGTCGAGGCCATTAGCGGGCGCCCATTAATGACGTGAGGTGTTTTTTCGGAATTCCGGACCCCCCTCCCCCCTCTGGTGAGACTTCGTGAAATCTGGTCGCTCCCCCCTCCTCTAAAATGACGTGAGTTTTTGACGGAGACCCCCCCCTCCCTAGTTATCGACCTCGTAACTTTTTGAGACCTTTTTTTATTTAAGGTCTCATGCTTCCAAGGGGGGTTATATTCCCCCTAAGGTAAGTTTTTAGACTATATACCCCGCCCTCTAAAGTCGACTTTGTCGTCATTTGTAGACTCTTTTTTAGCCCTACCTTCTTCAAGAATTTCAAAACCTCACGTGGCCCTCCACCCCTCCCGTTTCGTGAGGTTTCGTGAGGTTTCGTGAGGTTTCGTGAGGTTTCGCCTGACAACCCTCCCTCCCTCCCGTATTTCACCTCACGTAATTAATGGGCACCCCTTTAAAGGCGGGAAAGGGATGAGGTCAAGGAACTAGAAAGGATTCAGGTATTTCCTTTTGAAGGAAGCATCTACAACGTCTACATCTACATCCATACTCTGCAAGTCACAAACATTGTGGGTGGCAGAGGGTGCTAAGCACCAATCCTAAACCCGCGCATTCCAATCCCGAATAGCGCGAGGAAAGAAGGAATACATAAAAGCATCCGTACGGCATCTTATTTCTCTAATCTTATCCCTCCGGTCATTACGACCTAAATAGGTTGGCGGAAGAAGTATTTCATTGCACTAGATTTTTTTTGCATATTCTCCAATAAATTCGATCGCAAGCTACGTCGTCTATCTTCCAAACTATCCCAGCCCAATCTATGTATCAATTCTGTGACGCTTTCATAAGGGCCGCAGCAACCAATCACGAATCGAGCGGCTCTCCTCTGCACCCTCTCCACTGAGTCAATCAGAACCTTGCGATACGGATCCCAAACTCCACAACAGTAATCCAGATGCGGACGCACCAGTGTTTTACACGCTATCTCCTTTGTATGAGCATTACAGTTCCTCAAAATACGACCTATGAATCGCAATTTAGAATTCGCCTTGCCTACGACAGAAGCTATGTGCATGTCCCATTTCATGTTGGTTTGTACTATCACCCCCAGATACTTCAGGGAATCAACCGTGTCAACAGCTGATATGCTTATTTTGTACTCGTGAACAAACTGATTCTTTTTGTTACTTATCCACATTGCCTTGCACTTTTTGCAATTAATTGCATTCGCCTGGAAGGATTTAGAGAAACCATGTAAACCTACGGGGTTTCGAGCCCTCGTCCTTCTGAATGCGAGGCCAGAGCGTCAACCGCTCACCCACCAGGCTCGGTCTGAAGGAGGGCAGGTGTGGGTGGGTGTGATTGCAGGGAGACTCTGGGGTCCGCCTTCTTCCGGGGCGCGCTCCGATGACAGCTTGGGTCAGGGCCGCCCCGTATCGGACATCTGGAGCGGCCGTAATAGTTTCCAGCTCGGCCGCGAGCGGGCCACGAAACAATCCATTCATCCCGCTATCTGGTGCTTAATGTTGCGCAGAATTTCCCGCAGCGCCAATTACGAGATGGCTCGCTAATTACCGCGAGGTGAGCGGCCGGGCGGCGTGCGCCAGATCCCATCGGGACGGCCCGCTTTGAAGTCCGCAGGCATCGGCGCGCGGATCGCACGCCGCGCCCGCTTTATGGAAACGGCGACTCTCCAGAGGCCATGCTCCAGCGACGGCTGTGTCGCAGGACCCACCAGCCCTCACGACTACACCCCCAACATGACAGCCAGGCGAGGAAAGAAACCACTAACACGACAGGTAACCTGCCCTACAGTCTCGGCGCCTTGAGCAGCGACTAACAGCTTGATACAGTGAAACGATACCAGGTCATCCACAGTGCCATACAAGTTGCTGACGTTTCGTCATCCGTAATATAAATTCATTTGTTTCGATCAATATCATTTTCTTTCTGTCTTTCTATTTTTTTTTCTGTTATTCTTAATACTGTTACTAACAATTAAAAAAAACAGCGCTTTTGACACGAAATCTTATATATATAATAAAATAGACGTCTGTTTTCATATATTTCACTTTTCAGCCAGCCACCACTACCAAGCGCAGATCACTGGTCTTTGTGTGTGGAAGTAGCGTGGAGTTTCGTGTCGTGCACAACGTTGGCCGAATGCCAATAGCTGTGGGGATGTGGGAGATATGATGATTAAAGTTGGCCAATGCAGGGCGTTTTCATATTTCGACCAAAAATTTGTGTCTTCTTATACTTCTCTTTCCTACCACAACTACATAGCATAGACAATTGGTGTTTGTGTGTGGTAGTAGAATCGTGTATCCTGTCGTGCACTGTGGTTGTTAGATGTCGGTAGCTATGGGGGTGTGGGAGATATGGGGGGTGTGGGAGATATGGGGGTGTGAGAGAAATGGGGGTTTAAAGTGGTCGACCTGTGGCAATTTCATATTTCTGCCAAAGACGCATGTGTCATGGTGTATCACATTTAAGCGAATACTATCTATCGCAAATCACTGGTGTGTGGTAGTAACACATAGTCACCCATCGACCACAACGTCGCGTCGGCCGAATTTCCGTAACTATGGGAGTGTGGGAGATATGGTGGTTGAAAGTGGTCGATCATGGATATTTTCGCATTAAATCCAAAGACATGTGTGTCCGTAATAGCATCGAGTCACCCATCGTTACTACGGTGGTTAGATGTCGGTAGCTGTCAGTACGAATTCTTTACAAACACGAACGAAGTCGTGGGTACCAGCTAGTAAATAAATGAATAACTAGATGATCCAGGCTTCTTGGTCGCCCTGGAGGGAGTTACTCTTCATACCTACTTTCTTGGCAAAATTAACTAGAGTGGTTTCGCATTACATTCCGTGCTTATGAAAGTATAAGCATGTACTGTACGTATTTTTTTTCTTGCTATGCCTTTACGCCTCGTCGACGTCGAGGTCATTAGAGACGAGAAAGTATGGGGGTAAAAAAAGGGAAGGAAATTGTTTTACATTTTGAATATTGAATTTTCTATATAAATTATAATCCACTTTGCAGCAGAAACCTCTGTTTCCTTTTTGGACTGCAGGTCATTTTCTGCTTGTTATTGCTCACGTGAAGTAGCACTGTGTTGTACTGCACTATGTATTTCAAGTGAACGGCTGGTCTGTTTTGTTTACGTCTGGTTGTGTCACGCTATGAGACGCTGTTTTGTTTTCCTTATTTGTCTTCCGTTTCTTTCATGTATGGCGCGCTTGTTTCAAAATGTATATGTTTTTGTTAATTTTCTTATTATTTTTTATATGTCTTTGTTTAATGGTGTTTTGCCTGTGTTGGTAGTTTTTTTTTTCTTTATTTTATTTTCAGCAGTGTATACAGTGTCTGGTGTGTCAGGTTTGTGTATTACTTAATCATATGTTTTTCTTCCGTTAGTGTTTTCTTGGAATGTTTGTCACGTTTGAAAAACAAATAAACGAAAAAATATTCGATTGCTCAGGTTGTATTTATTCATTAATATTATCAGCAATTGAGAAAAATGATCCACACCGTCCAGATATTAAAGTTCGTAGTGTTGCTGAGTTTGATTGTAACGGCACATGTCATCTGATATGAGTTATGCTAGGACGTGCGTATCATCCCCCGTGACAACGAGGTCGTACGGCCCCTTGGAGCGAGTGATGGCCGTGGTGTTAGCAACAGGTGCTTTTAGTGGCCATTCTGCAGCCAAGCACCTCGCCACTGTGTGTGCCCTCCACTGCCCTGTGGTTTCCGTAACGAGGCACCCAGAGGGTCTACAAACTCCTCCGTCTGATTCGTCAACACGGTACAAATGTTGGTGTAGACCAGGGGTCCTCAAAGTGGTCGATACTGACCCCTTGGGGTCGATAAGAGATTTCCAGGGGTCGATTAATACAGGAAGGTCGAAAGGGGATCGATTAATACTAAAGAGAATCAATTAACCTGTACAGGAAAAAATAGGAATGTTCTACTAACAATCAGGTCAATAAATTAAAGCTCATCCTCTCAATTCTCGTCTGTTTGGGAAGTCATGTGAAGTAAATGGTGAAACTTTCAACAAATTACTTTTGCTCACTGAGGTAAGGTGGTTGTCAAGAGGTGATAGTAACAGTATTGAGAGTTGAAGAGCGTCTTAGGAAAGTGGATTCATCGCTATGTGACAAGTTAAAACAGTGCAACAACCATCTGTTCTTTTTGGTAGGTCTTTATTTGAAATTTATTCCATCTATGATCTATCCATAGTTTTATTTCTATTTTTTTAAGATTATAAAAATAGTGGAAAGTATCTCGTTTTTCTGTTAATTTTATTGGGTGGATTTTATAAATTATTTCGTTCAGTTGTTATACAGGCCTCCTTATTGCTTAGCATCAGAAATGGCAAAAATGATTTAATGTTTTTATTAAATACTTGTGGGGGTCTATAACAAGGCAAATATCGTATCTTCTTCTTTTTTTAACTGCTTAACGTCTCTTAACAGCGAGGTCTTTTGAGACGGGAAAGGATGGGGGTAAGGAATGGGAAGGAATTCGGCCATGGTCTTTTGAAGGAAGCATCCCGGCATTTGCCTGGAGAGATTTGGGAAACCATGTAAAACCCAAATCTGGATGCCCGGACGGGGATTCGAACCGCCGTCCGCCCGAATGCGAGGCCAGAACGCTAATATCGTATCAAGGGGTCGACGGGGTAAAACGTTTGGGGACCCCCGGTGTAGACCCTACGTCGATCTTCTGAACTCTTCACTTGCACTGTTATCGTGGTTTCGACTGTTTCAAGATACGCATTTTTGGTCGAGCCCTGTCACCATCGTTCGCTAACATTTGTACTTTGACAAAGTCATCTTGCTAGAGCTTTCTCTTCGTCACTAGGCGAGCGGTCTTGTCTCAGTGGTTAAGGTCTCGGTTCGAATCCCGGTTATAAGAAATGAAAGTACAAAAAGAATTTATTTGAATTTGCTTAGGTTAAATAACATAAAAGCATGCTAACAAAATCGAGCCTTTTTGTATTCTGCTGGAAGTTTCTTTTGTTTTAGAAGTGTTCCATTTACGGATTCTTACGACTGAAGACGACACACACGAAAGTAACGTAGTTGCATGATAAGCCAAGACCGTACAATATAGGAGCTGCAAACGCTATTCCTCTTGTGCGCCAGATTTTCCTAAAACTAAATATATCTTCCAATTTCGTTTCTGCTGTTTTGTATACTCATCCGATAGGCATGTGAGAAGGAGGGCCTACTTTACAAGTAAGTCTGCACTGTATGCGTCCGCCCCTTCTTATATCTGCACCGTAAAACGGAATGGAGGGCTTTTTGTAGAATAAATTACGCTGCAGTATAAATAATTAGCTCGCTTGCCATATGGATACAACAAGAGGAATTAATGAAAGTTAAAATACGTTGGTCTGTGTCTGCGATAAGAAAGTCGATTAAAAAAAAAAAATAAAAAAGCAAGGTGATTAAATTGCATGAAGATTGGGTTTAAAAGCTTTGATCAGACCATTTCTCGAATATGGTGGTGTAGTACGGGATACACAATTTAGGTATCAAATACAGGATTTAGAGGAGGTTCAAGGGTGGGCAGATAGATTTGAGTTTGCAAATTAACGCAAGCACACAACGAATTACGGATATTGTGAAGCACTTGGGTTGGGGGTCACTTGAAGACAGGAGACAGGTTAAGAGATTATATGGGCTACGAGAAAGAATTAGGAATGGTACGTGGAAAATAAGAAATGACCATGTCTACCTGCTGGAACAGAAGGGAGTGAGAAAAATTTATTTTGTTGGTGAGGGATTGAAAAGGATTTTTTTTTTTTTGGTTTTTTTTTGCAAGCCATCATCTTTCTTTACATCTAACCAAAGTTGATAAATGAGTTATCGTTTTAAAGATTAAGGTATTCGCTTTGATCACATCATTTTTTAAGAAAGTAATTTTTCAAAATTCTACATCTACATATCTACATATATACTCTGCAATTCACAAAATTGTGGGTGGCAGAGGGTGCTCAGCACCGAAGCTAATCTCTTTGCTGTGCATTCCAATCCCTAATGGTACGAGGGAAAAAAGAATTCATATAAGAATCAGTCCGGCACCTTATTTCTCTAATTTTATCTTTCCTGTCCTTCCGACTCAAATAGGTTGGTGGAAGAAGTATTTCACTACACTCATGAGTGAAAGTTGGAGTACGCATGTTTTCCAATAAGTTTAAACGAAACGTGTGTCGTCTATCTACCAGAGACTCCCAACCTAATCTACTAATCAGTTCTGTGACGCTTTCATAAGGACTGTAGCAAGCGGTCACGAATCGAGCGGCTCTTCTCTGTACTTTCTCTATACTTTCGATCAATCCCTTACGAAACGGGTCCCAAATGGCACAACAATAATCCAAATGTGGACGCACAAGAGATTTGTACGCTATCTCCTTTGTTTGTTCATTACAATTTTTCAAGATTCTACCTATGAATCGCAGCCTAGAATTTGCTCTACCTACTAAAGAATTAATGTGTATGTCCCATTTCATGTTCCTTTGTACTGTTACTCCCAAATATTTTATAGAATCGACCTTATCAATAACTTTATTGTTTAACTCGTATTTCTGAACAATCGGATTCTTTTTGTTAGTTCGGCCCTTAAAGAGCAAAAATGTCAATGTTTATAATTTTTTTTTTTTTTGTGCAACGAGCCGTTTATCTCCCTTGAGATCTAACCAAGATAGATAAGTGAGGTTTCATTTTAAATATTAAGGTCTCCTCTTTGTTTATATCATATTTTGAGAAAGGATTTTTTCGGAATTGAATCTTTAAAGGGCAAATGTATTATCTCCCTCCATACCTAACCGGAATAGATGAATGAGGTTTAATTTAAAAAGATTAAGGACTCCTCTCAGGCAACATTATAAGTTAAGAAGGATATTTTCCGGAATTTGACCCTTGAAGGGCAAAAGTAAAAATCACGCGTATGAGACAGTTCAGAGCGAAGCGGCTAGATAGCAGAAGCACATTGTAACAGCACTCATACCTGAACTTAAATAGACTTGTATTTTATGAAGTATTTGCAGTGAGCTAAAGTTTGCTTGAATATGATCTTTTATGTTTGTTTCACAATTAACTGTATATAGACTTTATTTTATGAAAAGAAATTATTTAAAGACCATTTAATATGTTTAAGAACATAATTGTGCAAGAGAATTGTTTAAATGTTTGTAATTCCAAGTATTAATGCAAGTTACAATGTCTAAAGGACAATTTATTACAGTTTAAAATGATTTCTGTGAATAATTTTGTGTATCTATAATTTCCATTTCTGACCATTTTGTAATGATGTTAAATGATTATGTATTAATTCTGATTGTTTTTAATATGTTTCAATTGTTTGAGTAATTGTTAATGTTCGAGAAATATCTTGCGGAAGCTTTAGAAGAGTCCTAGAAATTTCGATAGAGCCTATATAAAGAAATCAGCAGAAGGACAGTAGGAGTTTATACAGATTCATTTTGAAAATGCCAAGGACTGCGTTAGTAGTATCTCTGGATTCAATCTATGCATGTAAACAATATCGTTGACGTGTTTCTGGAAATAAACGAAAACTTAAGCTGAAGTACATTGTGGACTACTTAATTATCACATTAATTAAACCACCAAGAATCTGACAACATATCATAGAGATATTAATAAACTGCTTCACTGGCGTCGACTTTGACACATACCTATTAGCACTAAACAAATAAATAATTGAAACAAATGAGGAGGTTCTTCTTTCGTCCTATTACAAACCACAAACCTTACTATTCATCGTACTTTCGCACGGTTCATCGAGTTTACTAAAAAAATTGGAAGAATTAAAAAGTAATATTTTAAGGTTAAAAATTTTTTTGAAATCGGAAAGTAGGAACTTCGCAGGTGCTCCATCGCAAATAAATGAAATCTGATAAACATCAAACTGTTTGCGACCGGTATCACACTTCCGAAGAAAGCAGAAGCCGACAATTGTGAGAATTATCGCACCATTTGTCTAACATCACAAGTTTCAAAATTACTGACCAGAATAATATACAGAAGAATCGAAGGGTAGAATAAAGGAAAGAGGTGAAGATCAGTTTGGGTTTAGGAAAAATCGCGGTACAAAGCAAACAATTCTGGCTTTAAGATTAATAATTGAAGGGCGGAACAAGGAAAAAAAAAAGATACTTTCATGGAGTTTGTTGATTTAGAAAAAGATATTCAAAATTTTGAAGAATTCAGTTCTAAAATATCGTGTTAGGAGAATATAAACTATATAAGAATTAAGTGGCTATAATAAAAGTAGAGAATCTTGAGAGACATGCATCAGTTAAAATGAGTGTGAGACAAGGTTGTAACCTATCCCCGTTAATATTCAACTTTTATGCAGAAGAAGCAATAAAGGAATTAAAGAAAAATTTTCATATGGCATAAGTGATCAAGGACAAAAAATCAGCATGCTACGATTTGCTGATGACATTGTCTTGTTAGCGGAAAGGACTGACGATATTGAGGATTTACTGAATGGCATGAACAAAATACTGAAGGAAGATTTTGGAGTGAACATAAATCAAGGCAAGACGAAAATGATAAAATGTAGGAGAAATGAAACCAAACAAAGTAGATTAAATATAAAAGTAGGATCGGATGCAATAGGAGAATTAAGTGAATTCTGCTACTTGGGAAGCAAAATTACAACCGATGGATGAAGCAGGAATGATGTTAAAATCATAATAGCACTAGCAAAAAGAACCGCCATGAAAAAGATAAATCTCTTTTAGTTTCAAGTATTTATCTAAGACTAGAAAGAACTTTTTAAAATTCTATGTGTGGAGCACAGCACTTTATGGACTTTAGTAGAAATAAATAAATAAAATTGAAGCATATTAAATGTGGCGTTACAGAAGAATGCTGAAAATTAAGTGAACAGACAAAGTACGAAATGAACGAGTTCTGGAAATGATGGGTGTGTAAAGAAGTTTGTGGTAGAAGATTACAGAAAGAAGAGACAGGCTGGTAGGTCATATTTTGAGACATGCTGGATTGGTTAATTTGTTAGTGGAGGGAACAGTCGAAGGTGAGAACTGTAGAGGAAGTCAGAGATTAGAATATATGAAGCAGATAATTGAGGACGTGGGTTGTGAGGGATACGTAGAGATGAAAAGGTTAACACAACATAGGAAGTGATGAAGGACTGCATCAAACCTCTCGAAAGATTCATAACAGCAAGGAAGAATGTCAGGTATCTGAATATCTGTGGCCTTCCAGACTACTTACAGACCAGAGAGATTAGCTGTCTGGTATTTATACAGGCCTCGTCGTATCGTTTCCCCGCGGTGCAGTACAACCCCCATTACGTGGCTCGGTGGGAGCACGCACGGCGGACAAACAGACCGATTAGCATCGCATGTCGGGCGCAGGTTTGCAACATTAATACCGACTGCCCTCTAACTAAAACGCATTCGCGCTCCCTGAATAAATCAGGCGCGCCGTCCGGGTTTGTCAGTAATTTGGCGGTCATTAGAGGTGCGTGAGCACTTGTAATCCCCGCCGCGCCGCCCGCCTACATTATTCACCTGTTTGGGCCGGATCAAGTACGGGGAACCCAATTACGACGCCGAATTGGCCGCCCGCGGAAAGATATGCGGCGCAACGCCTCATTTCGGCTGTGGGAATCCTGACCAATTACTGTATGACCACTGCGCGTCTGCAGAAAAGGAAAAGTCTCGTCACTCTCGCCGAGGGTGCAGCGGAGGCAAAACACGGGAGCACCGACCCGGGTCCAAACCCCACCTAGCGACCATCCTGAGAACTTCCGTCACCCAGCTGAGGGTCTTGCTTCGAAAACCAACACCACAAAAATCTGCCTCACTGTTAATGCTGCTGCCAACGTTTCGCAATTAATTTTTTTTTTTTTTTGTATCCTATCAGTAGAATTCATCAAGCCTTTGTCTCAAATTTTATTTTGAGAATAATGTATATCTAGATGGCAGTTGATTAATTGTGAATTTGTGTATATTCGCCATGTAAACGAACATTGTTTTATAGAAAGGCACGGTGTAAATGATATATAATCGATCAAGGACAGTATTATGTACGAAACATTAATTAAAAATTTGTAATTGTAAGTGTTGATGTGAGGTACGATGTTTGGAGGACAATTCTCAACTGTTTGGACTGGTTTATGTTGATAATTATGTGTGTACAACAAAATATTTTTAATTTTCATTTCCGGCCGTTTCACGATGATTGAGAATAATTTTGAACTAGTGCTAATTGTTTTAGTGTGGCTTTCATTGTCGGCCACATTGTCGACGCTCGAGAAACATATGTCAACCTTTAATTTCATTTAATTGTAATGCAGCACAGGCTCCGGTGGCAATTTCCATACACACCCAACTTCCCCCTTTCCTGCACCCACCTACATTTGCCCTCTACAAATTTTAACTTTGAATTCTTTTAACGTTTTTCGGTAAGTTATTCATCATTTCCCTTGGTAACTCATTCCAATCCCTGACACCCTTACCTAAGAAAGAAAATCTTCCCACACCCTTGTGCCTGCTTGTGGTCATGGTCATCTTTTCCCTTCCATGAACTACTTTTCAGACCTACTGCAATATCTTTCCATGCCTCATCACCAGTATATGCCCTGTACACTCCCATGACCCTCCTCATCCTCCTCCTGTCTTGCAATGAATCCCATTCCACCTCCTTTATCATATCTGTCACTGATTGCATTCTGCGATAATTTCCAGAAACAAATCTAGCAGCCCTTTCTTGCATCCTCTCTAATTTCTGTATTTGATACGCAAAATGTGGGTCCCATACTACACTACCATATTCGAGCAATGGTCTGACCAAAGTTTTGTAACCCAATTCCTTTACTTCTCTCGTGCATTCCTTCATCACTCCCTCTAACAAGTGCAGGATTTTGAAACCTTTTCCTACCACCTGTCCAATGTGTCTTGCCCAGTTAAGCTTGTTATCAAATGTAATGCCAAGATATTTACATTTCAAGTCTTCAGCAAACAATTCTTTCCCCACCTTATATTCATAATTAATCTTTTGTTTTTTATTTGTGTATCTAATAAGCTGACTCTTCTTTGCATTTATCTTTATCCCATGTTTACCAACCCAACTAGATATCCTGTCCAGATCACCCTGCAACTGTTTCCAGTCCTCTATCGTTTCAATCTTTTTATACAGCATTATGTCATCTGCAAACAATCTAATTTCAGAAAGTAAACAATTAACACAATTATTCATTAGAATAATTAATATCAATGGTCCCATTACGCTACCCTGAAGCACTCTCATTTTTACTTCCACTTCCTTTTATACCGCATTTCCTACCCTAAATTTCTGTTTTCTACCTTTTAAAAATTCTTCTATCCAGCAAATCACTTTCTCGTCAATTCCAATAGTTTTTACCTTATTTACTACCATTTTATGGCTCACTCTGTCAAACGCGTTTGAACGATCTATTGCTACACTATCGATTTGTCCTCCCTTGTCCATTTCATCTGAAATATCTTGCATATATCCCGCCAACTGAGATTCGCTCAGGATATTTCTCTGGCTACTATTTAAGACAGAGGCAGAGACGAGCAGTGTTTTACCATTTAGTTACAGTTTCAAGTATTTAGTCGCCATCAAAATGTATTTGTGCTTTAGTATCTTTGGACGAGTCTAGGGCCTTATCCGCGTGTAATGTTACTGTGATACTTTCCACCAAGTAAAAGTGAGGTATAAAGTGATTCGTCAGTGTTGTCATTTCATAGAACTATTTAATCCATTCTAAGCAGCAGTCATTAACCTCTGGTGGAAGGTGTACCCACCTGGCGACCAACGACAGTAAGCTGTGAACTGGAGGACGAAGCAATTATAGACAATCATTATTAATTGGTGACGAATTATTTAATTAGCAAGTTGCGTATTAATAGGGTTCACCATGGTATTCTAAAAGAATGGGTGACTTTCGTGGATGTGCTGGTCAAACACTAGAAAGAAAATCGACACATGTAGTGTACAGAAAAACTACACACATGGACCGCTGTTTAAACGTTGCGTCGTATTACCACCCGGCTTAAAAAGATCTCATCAAGACCTTATTTTGTAGAGCGAAGAGGGTTACAGATTATGGCCATTGAAGCCGGCCTCGGTTGCGTAGGGGCTAGAGTGCTAGCTCCGCGTGCCGAAGATCGCCGGTTCGAATCTAGCCGCGGGCATGGATGTTTAAGTGTTATATGTCTGTGTAAATGTCCTGTCCGTCCTGTGGTGTTTATACTTAGGAATTGAAAACGTACTGGAGAAAATAATTCACTGGAAGAGATATCATAAACACATCGAGCTGGCTGAATGGCTTAGTTGCCGAAAACCATTAAAAAAATGACCATTGAACGAAAAGGAAAAAACATCTCAGTCAGACTATATGAAAAAATGGATAGCAGCCGGGTGGTACCAGGTGCTTTCAGCAGTAAGAAAACGAACAGAAACAATGACCAACGGAATGAAAAAGAACAGCATAAGAAAACCTCTCTTTTCATAGGCAACCCAAACGTTTTATGTTCATTACATGTCTGTCTCTCTTTCAAATGAATCGTAATTTATTTTAAAAACAAGTGAACGAAATTTAAAAAAAAAAAAATTTTTTTGAAAATTTAATTAAAAACACATACGGCTATATTTGAATAGCAACCCGACAGAATTGTATTCTGCAACTAATAATTACACATAATAATTGCATTTCAATCAAATAACAGCCGCATTTTTTTTTCTTTCATCAGTCTTTCGACTGGTTTGATGCAATCTTCCCCTTCCTATCTTGTGCTAACTTCTTTAGGCTATTATCCTTTATTGCTGAAGATTGGTTGAATGTTGACTTTGAAGGAGAAAGTTCTTCTAATCTAGATGTTACATCGGGTGTACCTCAATGAAGAGTAATAGGACCACTTCTTTTCTTAATTTTTATAAACGATCTCGGAGACAAAGTGAAAAGCCTTTTTAGATTATTTGCTGATGATGCGGTTATTTATAGGGTGGTAAGAAATTTGGCCGATTGCCTATGTTATTTTGGCTTGGTGCGCTGAGTGGCAACTTACTCTAAATTGTAAAAAGTGCAAGACAATGAGCATAACTAACAAAAATAATCCAATTGTTCAGAAATACGAGTTAAACAATACAGTTATTGATATGGTCGATTCTATGAAATATTTGGGAGTAACAGTACAAAGGAACATGAAATTGGACATACACATTTATTCGTTAGTAGGTATAGCAAATTGTAGGCTGCGATTCCTAGGTCGAATCTTGAAAAATTGTAATGAACAAACAAAGGAGATAGCGTACAAATCTCTTGTGCGTCCACATTTGGATTATTGTTGTGCCATTTGGGACCCGTTTCGTAAGGGGTTGATCGAAAGTATAGAGAAAGTACAGAGAAGAGCCGCTCGATTCGTGACCGCTTGCTACAGCTCTTATGAAAACGTCACAGAACTGATTAGTAGACTAGGTTGGTAGTCTCTGGTAGATAGACGACACACGTTTCGTTTAAACTTATTGGTAAACATGCGTACTCCCACTTTCAGTTTTGAGTGTAGTGAAATATTTCTTCCACCAACCTATTTGAGTCGGAAGGACAGCAAAGATAAAATTAGAGAAATAAGGTGCCGGACTGATTCTTATATGAATTCTTTTTTCCCTCGTATCATTAGGGATTGGAATGCACAGCAAAGAGATTAGCTTTGGTGCTGAGCACCCTCTGCCACCCACAATTTTGTGAATTGCAGAGTATATATGTAGATATAGAAATGAGTATGTGATCTTGATTTCGGTTTTCCGAAATTATTCCTGACCAGCGGTTTCTTCAAAAGGCCATGGCCGAACTCCTTCCCGTTCCCCGTCCCAGTCCGCTTCCTCAGGGTGGAGAGGCACTATGAAGCCCAGACAGACAGCCATATGTTCACAAATGCTGTTTCTTGCGTTTGCTGTCATACGCCATATTTCCTCCCACTTGAGCCAGCTGTGTGTGGTAGTTGCTCTGCTGGCTACGAGGGACGCCTCCGCCTGACCTTGCAGGCAACCCGCCGCACGGCCCTATGTCTACACACATTTCTATTCCATCGGCGATGCGATTCGCCACGTCCGCTGCTTTGTTTGTTAAGAATTACGAGGGTGGGTGCCCCCACCCCTCGTCCGGCCTTATCTCTAACGATACGGCGTTAATGAGGGCAATTAGGCGGGCTCGCAGGAAACCCTACCTAGCAATTAAAGAGCGGAAAATTGGCCGCCGCCAGTAATTACTGTTTATTCGTGGCGTTGTTGTTTTTCCCTCTGAGCAGGACGTGGCTGCGTTTAATAATGGGCCCTCACCGTGTGAAGACGGGGCTCGAGAACGTGCTAGAAATTAAGAGTGGAGATGGCGGATAACGCTCCGTCGCTGTAAATTAAAGTTTCCGAGGCGCGCCGCTTTGCTTTGCGCCGTTTTAATCTAATTAAAGACGTGTTAACAAGTGCGTATCATAAACTCTCATCTCCACTCGAAAACCGCCGAGAGCTGCCCTTCAGCACGAAGGCTTTACGTCACCTGTCGAGAACTCACGACACTTCTCCCTCTAGCGAAATACAGGTGCACTCTGCATCCTACCGCACTAACCCATACAGCAACATATAAACATCATATATTGAGGTTGGATATCATAAGAAGTTAAAAACATCAGTAACTTTCGTCGATCTAACAGCGTCATATGATGGACTGCTACTTAAACGTAAAAAAAATACCCTTCAGGAAACTAACATCACTCCAGAAGAACAAGCTGACCAACCGATATTTCAAGGTCGCCGTTGGGCAAAAGACAAGTAAGTCATTTACAATAAAAAATTGATTACCCCAAGGGTCAGTACTAGTTTCATTGCTCTTCAGCTTGTACACCAGTGAAATGCCCGATACAACTGGCAGTAAATTCTGCTACGCTGACGACTAAGCTATCGCTGTCCAAACTGCCACATTAGAGGAAGGTGAAAGCACACTCTCTAACGACTTAGAAACCTTGAATGCGTGCTATATGAAGTGGAGACTTTGTCCTAACCCAATGAAAACAGAAGTATGCGCATTCCACTTGAGCAATAGAAAAACACATCAGCAGCTCAAAGGGAACTTCTGCCACCAGAGAGTGAAACATAATTTCTATCCTAAATATCTTGGCATCGCCTTATATCGTTCATTAACATTCAAAAAACACCTGGAAAACACAAGTCAGAAACTTAAAACACGGAACAACATCGTGAAGAAGCTAGCTGATACTTCGTGGGGAGCTGATGCGGACTCACTACGAACAACCGCCCTCACCATGGTTTACACTGTCGCTGAGTACTGTGCTCCAGTGAGGCAACGTAGTGCTCATACTAGAAAAATCGACGTTCATCTGAACGAGTGTATGAGAGTAATAACTGGCACATTAACATCCTCCCCAGTCCCCTGATTACATGTCATCAGCAATATACCACCTCCAGAGGTAAGACGCCAAGAAGCAACGACACGAGAGTGGATAAAACTACACCATCCTGACCATCCACAGGATCTCCCAATCCACGAGGTCCTAAATGACCTACCACCCACTCGTGTTAAATCCAGAAACCCAGTATGGCAAGAAGTGTCCGACTTTGATGTCAACGAAAAATGCCGATAAAGCTGGAACTCTGCATTTGCGAAACATTCAGATATTAAAGATCCCACAACTGGACTTCCGGGATTCCATCTGAAGAGAGACCAGTGGGTCAAACTAAATCGCCTAAGAACAGGCCACGCCAAATACAACGCCATGCTGTATAAGTGGGGTCTTCAGGATTCTCCTGCCTGTGACTGCGGAGCTCCTTCCTAGAGTGTGGAGCACATCATCAAGGAATGCCCTCTAAGGAAGTATGACGGACCATTTCAAGACGTTTTCAGAGCTATAAATTCCTTCATGGCATGGCTGCAGCAACTGGACATCAGTCTGTGAACGCTACCAACGTTCTTGTCGTGGTATATATTTGTATGTATTACATTAGTTGCTAGGCCATACGAAATAAGTAAAATTTATTTATGTATTGTATGTATTCTGTGTCGTCTCTAGCTCGGTATAGTGATGTTCCGATACCATCAAGGTATCTATACCTACTTAAATGAGTCGTATTCAAATTGTCTTACGATACTTACTCATATGAGTACTGCAAAAGTATCGATACTTACTCATATCGATATATTTTTTTTTTAAATTAATGTCGAAATATAAAAATATACGTGACATGTTTCTAAATAATTTATTCTATTTGCCTAGTGTAATAAAATCAAATAACACTCAGTAAACATTTTTATTTATTTATTAAAATTATAATAAAGCAAACTTTGAAGGTTTTGTCTTATTTTTAAATATTTATGTATTATAGTTTTAACACTTTTAAACAATAAAATTCCGCTTTAGGAAGGTTTCCCAAACAATCAATTGTTCAAAATATTTTGGGGACAGTTTATTTCTTTTGTTTGTCATTGTTTCACCCGCATTAGAAAACAAACATTCACTCAATGCTGACCTTGCTACAACAATAGGATACAGTTCAGCGTGTTTATACAGACAAGGAAATATAAGGTTCATTTCTTCCCATTCTGTAATTGCTGGATTGTTTTTGGAGTCATTACAGTGTTTGAAAAGAATTTTTTTTTACTTATTGCTTTACGCCACGTCGACGGCTAAGGTTATTAGAGGCGGGATGGGACTGGGGACAAGGAACGGGAAGGAATTCGGCCATGGCCTTTTTGAAGTATGCATCCCTGCATTTTCCTGTAGAGATTTAGGGAAACCATGGAAAACTCAAATCTGGACCTCGGACGGGGATTCGAACCCGAGTCCTCCCGAATGCGAGGGCAGAACGTTAAACGTTCACCCACCACGCTTAGACAAGTAGAGAGAGACTTTGTCACTACCGTGCGTTTTATTTTTCTTTGTGATGTTTCCAGAAGTGATATTCCCGTGAAACGCTAGATGAAGCAGCTTCTTCTTCCGATTCACATGCGCTACGTAGTTGCTTATGAACCATATCTTTTAGTTTTTGTGTGGGGCTGCGCGGGAGCGATCATTGGCCAGGTATAGCGAAATGCGCGCCAAGTACAACTTTATTACAACGAAATAGGGACCTAAAACAAACTCTTTGAGATTAGATTGCCTATTCTAAGATTGATATCTTTTTTATTTTCAATGCTACCAACTTGACGTCAGCGGGAAATTAATTTCGCAGGTGAGACTGAATGGCGCAGCAGGGATGATGCATTTAGAATTTAACACCGGGTGCGTTTCGATACTTTCGAATCGATACAAGTACATTCATTTCGATACCTAGTAAGTATAGAATGAATTAATTCAAATACCAAAAGTACTCTGTATCGAAACAAAGTATCGAGTACTTACTCGTATTTACTTGTATCGGATCATCACTAGCTCGGTATCCTGGGTCCTGCAGCAGTTGAGATGTAGACTATTCATCTAAACGACTCAGTGAGAACAGCTTCTGTGACTGCACCAACAGATCGTCTGCTTGTACTGCCTAACATTCCTCCGACACATATTCGAACACAAGCGGCCTGGACGTATCTAAGGAACTCGCAACGTCCAATACACCGTACTGTGTACCACAAACTCGGAACAGGTAAAAACCAAGGAATCGAACACGAAAGTTTGGTGAGGCGCTGCTCGAAACTCAGTTTGTAGCGGTCTTATGACACGTCAGCCTATACATGTATACAGATAAAGAAATCTGGTTGATTATGTATATTTCAGTGTGTGAAAATCATTACGGAATGACATTTTTGCGATCATCTTTGGCAGCAAAGAATAAACAGTGGGCAACAGACAGAGACCTTGTTCTTCTTCTTTTCGTGTCAATGACAGCATGAGAGACAGATACCAAGGAGAAGACGATGTGGAACATGATTAAGATGGCTTGATGACTCGGAAGCAGCAAAAGCTATTGAAATAATTGTGCATTTAGTGAAAAGGATATTTGTACAAATGTTGTTTTTAATACTTATTTATTCATTACACCTGTTCCATAGATCTTTTGTAATATCTGACAAGCTGTTAAATCAGTGTCATATAACTAACGATAGCCTTGAAGTAAAAGCAACACGAAATATCCACTCCAGCCGAATGCCGGGATGCTTCCTTCAGAATGCCATGGCCGAATTCTTTCCTGTTCCTTGTCCCCAGTCCTTTCCCGCCTCTAATTACTTCGACGTCAACGGGGTGTAAAGCCATAAGTAAAAAAAAAAAGATATTGTAATGTTCATCTTTGATAGAGTTGCAACCTATGTTTGAGTTTGTATCGAGTATCTTTGGAGCTTATCTTTTGAGACTAAACAGAATGTCATTTCATACTCCGGAGCCCACTCACGCAGTCATAAGACTGGTCACTGATTTTAAGGAAAATTCTAAGCTTTAAATTCGTTGAAATTCTATTAAAACCAGATCAATAGTTTTTTGCACCAGAATACGGCCCGCTAAATATTTATATATGCGGAAAAGAGATAGAGACCACTAAAAAGTTTAGAAACACAACCGTTTTTAAGCTTTCCAGTCTGCATTAACAGCATTTATGAGCAGTTGGGCCACAGTGTTTGGGTCGGCCAGTCTCGCGTATTTGCAGTGCCGAGGGCTGTGGGTGTCGCCTCGCCTTATTAAACGGGTCTGCCGCCGCCGCCTTATAGCCTTGTTATGACGCGCGTTACCTGCTTGAATATCAAATAATGTCGCTGCAGTGCGGCGCATCGCATATGCAGTAAACACGACCCACAGCGAAAAATACATTACGCAACACTTGTCTAGCACCGTATCTAGGACGCCCCGGAATACGAGCCGGGTCCTCCAAACAACAGTGACATTAATCTGGACGCAGAGTGTTCGCTTAACTGTCGGCCTAGGCCTTCAGGCGACAGGGATGTCTGTCACACACTGCTTTATCATACAGTGAGAAATTTGTCCTCGACTTGTCCTCATGTATGCCGCGAGAAAAAGTATAACATAGGCAATAAGTGGATGGGTAATGATATTGCACTCAAAGAATTTAATATCAATTTAAAAAATAAAAAGATTGGCAGTCATATATTCTTCATATATTCTAATCTCTGTCTTCCTCTACAGTTCTTACCTTCGACTGTACCTCCACCAGCAAATTAACTAATCCAACATGTCTCAAAATATGACCTACCAGCCTGTCTCTTCTTTATGTAGTCATACTTATAGCTTTTAAAAAGATCCTACAGTATTCCCCTCTTTTCCTTCTCCCACTATTGCATTCCAATCACCCATGATTATTAGATTTTCCTCTCCCTTCACATATTGGATTAGTTCTTCAATTTCGGCGTATATTGTCTCTATTTCTTCGTCATCCTCCTTGACGTTGGCATATACTCTTGTACTAATGTGGTTGGGGCGGTCTTAGTTTCTAACCTCATCAAAACAATCCTGTCACTAAGCTGTTCGTAATAACTCAAACGTTTCCCCGCTCTCTTATTCATTACAAATCCTACACCAGTGACTCCATTGACAGCTTGTGTGCTAATTATCCTGTGTTCCCCAGACCAGAAATCGTGAGCGTCCTTCCATTTAATCTCACTAATCCCAACATCGTTCCATCTCCATCTCCATTTTTAAGTTTTTTAACCTACCTGCACTTATAGCTACAGATATGCTAAATAATAATAATTCAGTGTGGTCGTAATGACGTGGTAACAGGGCTTCTATTGGCTGCGCTTTCGGCCCCTGTCTTAACCGCCTTAGATTAAACCGATAGTGCTACCAGGTACAGGGGTCATACTATTTATGGATAAACTGAATCACGGAACCGTTCTGACGTACTTCGCAGTACACAGCAATCTGTGCCAGAGGTGAAAATCGGGTTAAGGGTCTATGAAAATCCCCGCCGAGGAAGGGATTCTAACCGCGGACCTTCCGTTCCCCAGTCAGACAGCTGAACCACTGAGTCAACAGACCGCAACAGATATACTGTTAACATTAGCATGTCGGTGACGCAAACTCATGAGATTTTACCCATCCGAAAGTCGCCGAACGCGCCTAAAGAAGTTTTCACTTAAAAAAATAAAAATCTAACTTAGTCCACAACCCAACGTTTGGTCGAATCTTCCCGAAGGAGATGAACCAAGCTATTGTATCAGAGGCAGAAAGGCCAATTCCTTTTCTCAGGAGCCTGCAGTTTAAGGTGAAATCAGAACCACGGAACGTCTCGGTGTAGCTCATATAATCAACTACAACTCCTAAAAATTCCTGCTTACCACTGGATTTGAAACCGCGACCGGAGAGAGAAACTTCCGGAAGTAAGCGCCTTAACCACTGAGCTACAAGACCACCTTGCTTTGAAGTATATGTGTGCAAAGTACTATGAATATCGGATAAAAATTGTGGGTTTGTATAAAGATCATTTGAAACATAACTTTCGCTGCTGTCCAAGTGCAACACGTCTACTTACACCTATAGGTATACTGCTATTACAGCATGTTGGTGACGCGAGCTCATAAGATTTTACCCATCCAAAAAGTGTCCAGCGCGCATATCATACGCGCAACACGTCATTGCATGTCGGTGACGCGAAATCAGATTTAACCCCAGCTTACAGCCCACCTGTTGAAGTTTTCACGAAATAGGAAATGAGATGAGTAGCGAAATTTATACCGCACTACATGCTGCATCAAAATTAATTGTCGAATGATTGAACACTAGGACATCAATGGCACACTCACACAATGCGGAACCACCGCCAAAATTTCAGAGAACCGTCATTTAAACATGTAAGGAACTTAAGAAAGAGAAAAAGAGATATGTTTTGCTGGAAATGTCATCATAATTCTCAGACATTGGCAACGAAATCTGTCGCAGGCTGCACGCACAGCCGTTACCAGCAGCCTGTCTTTCACCACCAACGAGTCTTCTGATAGTAGCATCCCCCGCAGGTCAATAACTGTATCTACTGGTAAACGACACCGATCCTCAACTCTGCAAACCCCTAGCACCTGACGCCAAATGCAAGGATCAAATGCGACGGTTGTTTCCAAAGTTCCGCGGCCGAATTCCTCCCAGTTCCTTGCCCCCACCCGTTTCCCGACCCTGATGACCGCGACGTCGATGAGGCCCAAAGCCAGAATAAAATAAAAGGATGAAGTGCTTCTGCGTTCTTCACCTGAAACATGGTGGCGTCCCTTTCCTGGTGCTGGGTTTGAACCCCAGTGAAGGATGGGGTTTTCATCCCTCGGGACATGGCCAGCAGAGTAGGAGAGGTTGTACCTCATTTCTGGATTAAAATACAATGTTCTTCACTGTGCGTATTCAGTGATGCTATATGACACTGCTAAAGGTGCTTCGTTCGTCGCCTCGTACTTAGACTTGGTGTCTCTTTTGTATCCTTGTAGTTGTGAAATGGTCGACACCTCTATCATCGTCTCAATTATTCCATCTCTGACAGAGCGGGAATGTCATCCGCAAGAACGAAAGTTCAAATCCGCGTCCTGCCATCCTGATTTCAGTTTTCCAGGTGTTGACAGTATGGTTTTTTAAAAACATCATGGCCGAATTACTTACCGTCTCTTCTACATCATTCTCTCCCGGCTCTAATGATCTCAATGTCAACGTGCCTTAAAAACGGAAGGATAAAATTGGTTTCCTTCGGAATAAGAGAACTGGCACCATGTTTCACCGTCTCCCTCACTTCAACTTTCATTCATTCGCAACGTAAACTTTTTTTTAAAGGTATTACGTCAAGTCAATATTGAGGCCATTAGTACGACTGGTGGCAAGGAACGGGAAAGAATTTGGCCATTAAGTTTTTTTTAATGGGATTTCGTCATGTTAGCCATAAAGCCAGCTTATCGTGTGTGTTTCTCTTACGTAGATTTCATTTCAGTGCGATTATTTTCTATCTTCTGTAAGGACGACACAAGACGAACACAACATTCAATTAAAACCACTCATGCTCCCGACCAGACTCGAACCGGCGACCCCTGTAACGCTAACCTAGCTCGCTACCCATACGCTAACCGGGGTCGGCGGCCATCATGTCTTGAAGGAAAAATTCTGGCCCTTTACCTGGGGTGATTCGGGGAAGGCATGGAAAATTGATATCTAGATGGTCGGGACGGGGATTCAGACTTCTGTACTCCGGAAAGCGAGGCCTGAGCGCTACCTCTCACCCAGCAGGTTCAACACACACGTCAGTCACACGTACACACACATCCATCAGAGGGGAAGGCAATGGATAACAGGCCAAGTTAAATTTCCCTGTAAACCAACTCCCTCCAGGACAACATTGGTCACCGGGTGATGGGTAATTTCCTCCATAGTATCGCGAAATACCTTACGATTCCTATTCACAGCACTATAGTACTGCATGTGAGGACATATGAGTTCAGTCCTTTGAATGTCGAACTAGTCCTTTACGGCAGTTCTGCTGCCGCTGATTCTGTTGTTCGCCATTTAAGTCCAACCATGTCAAGTACGTAACTGCCGATTTCATACTCGTAATGAAGATCCGTGCTTGCTTTCGGTTGTGATACCCAGCGTCAGGAACTTTTTTCCACATTTTCCTTTCTCTTACCTTCCTTGCTCTCTCAGAAGCTGTGACCACAAGATTTCACTAATATGTATGTACAGCCCACACGGGCGGCAACAAATGTCGGATTGGTGTTAATGTTGTTAGTCCACTACGACCGACACATTTCATAGCTGGAGGTAGTGGACAGCTTGTGGACGCAGCGCTGTTGACCAGTGAACTGGGCCTTTCAGATTGAAGGGGAACTGACTCCTTGTGTTTTTATCCAATGAGTCACGGTACTCCCCGAGAATACATATTGGGAAACAAGGGAAAGAGAATTCACTTTACCCAACCAGTGACTTCATCAGCAAACTGATGACTGGTGTTGATTGCCTCCTTTACCCGGCTCGCTGGCTGCGCTGGAGGGAGTTACCCGTTCACGACTGCTTTACTGAGGGATGTAGGTGGTGTGTTTCACGCTCTAATTACCCAGTGATAGACGTGTATGTACGCGTTACAGTTTGGTGCAAATTAATGTGACGTGTTCAATGTAGTGCAGGTGAATGGAACATGGAGGAAGTAACCGAGCGTGATGTGTCAGCAGTAACGCTTTGGACCCGGATCGGGGGGACGCGGATTCGAATCCCCGTCCGGCCATCCACATTTCTACTTTCCATAGTTTCACGAAATAACTCCAAACGAATGCCTAAGTGTCTGCTACAAAAAGCAATGGCTTAATTCCTTGCCGTTCCATGCCACCGGTCCTTTGCCCCCACTAATCACCTCAACGTCGACGACCTGTAAAGCCACAAGCAAAACGGTGCCCGTTCAGATCTACTCTTCCGAACGACACCAAAGGGCCCCCAGATGTAAAATCCCTAGCAAAATCACCATCAACATTGCATTATATGCTCATTCAATACGCACTGCGGAAAGGTTTGGGATTCAACCAAGGACTTAGGTGCTCAATCTGGTGATTAGGAATTGTGCACCACCACCTCTGCTACCCGGCTGGCCAGTTCCAGATGATAAAATCTTTTCCCCCACCATCAAAATAGTGCAATCTTATAAGGGAGCGTCCATAAACCACGTGGTTCGGTCTATGGGAGGGGGAGACATTGACTGGAAACCTACGCTGCGATACGATGGGGGCGGGGGGGGGGGGGGAGAGTTCCGAGGCAGGTCACGCAGTTTTCCATTCATATTATTTGTCGCATTTAAATGAGGTACAGAACACACAATAGCATGTGAATATTTATTTCCGCCATTTAATTTTCTCCGTATGTAATTTAAAATAGTCTGCCAAGAGAAAACAGTACAAAATATCTTCTGGAATCAAGAAGGATAAAGCTACGTGCTACGTAAGGGGGGAGGGTATCGACAAAAGCCACGTTCAGCTACGTGGGGGAGGAGGGGAGGGGTAGGGGAGTTCACATGAAGCCAAAATGGAGCTACCTGGTTTATGGACGCTTGCTAAGCCAACAGGGTTAGAGAGCGTCCATAAACCACGTGGTCCGGTCCAGGGAGAAGGGGGGGGGGTTTGGGTAGAAAGCTACGCTGGGCTACTTGGGAGAGCAGAGAGAGAGAGAGTGGGCTTTTAAGTCTTATTATATGTCAGATTTAAGTGGACCACCCCCTACCCATCTAACGCCATGTTAATTTAAGCAAGTATTTTACCCATTTGTGAAAAAAACTATTTGATGCAGTTCCTTAATATTTTTACTGAATGTTACATGATGCTAGTAAAGTCAAGTGTACTAATATCTACTTTATACGTATTATAGTTTTTAAGAAATACTTCTTCAAATTTATTAATAAAAATATTATTATTTTTTCTACAGATGTTTTTTTTTGTGAACATACTAATAGGGAAATATTAATGCTTGTATTACCAGAGGTGGCTCGTTTTGTTATGCAGAGTCTCTGAAAATTTAATTCAATTATCTTTGATAGTTTTGATATAATGGGGCATATGTACTGAAACTTTTAGTTGCGGGAAATTGACTTTAAAGAAAACAACTACTCGTAAATGCACTCAAACAAAACTAGCAGCCCATTTCAAAGTGTGTTGTTTAAAAATAGCAGAAACGAAAGAATACCAGCTGTTGCCCTCCAAGGATATCCAACACACTCAGTAGTCAGAAAATGTGCAAAATAGAGGATATAAAGTTCTAAAATATATGCAGAAAAGTGGGCTTGGCACCGAAACGCATGCGGCATGAAATTGAAATTAAAATGCCCAATTTTTTTTTTCAGCGAAATCCTTTTCAGGGTACATAAAGAACACCTTTATCTATCGAAATATGATGAAAACCGAAAATAGATTTTTTTTCGACCTGAACCACGGGGTGGTCCCCTTAAAATAAGGCACAAAACACACAACAGGACGTGAATATTTATTTCATTCATTTAATTATCTCCGTATGTAATTTACGTTCGTCTGACATGAGAAAAAATTACGAAATGTCTTCTGGAATCAATAGGGAAAATAAGGTACGTGCCACTAGGGGGGAGGCGGGTGAGGAGAGGTGTAGAGGTGCAAAAGCCGAGTCAAGCTATGTCGGAGAGAGGGGAGGGAGGCCAGAATGGATCTACGTAGTTTATGCACGCTCCCTTCCAGCCAGCTTGTTCTGTACCACCGCGCGGGCCCGAGATTTCGACTTTGTCGCCGGGCGGCCGGGGTCTGTTTTTTTGTTTATCGTTGCTGAGCCATTGTTCCAGCCGGCGGGGACACATGTTTCACGTCAGCACTCCTGACGTCTAATTTATAAGCACATTAGCCAGGTCGGGCACCGACGTATGAAATATAAATAGGTTGAAGTAGGTCGTTATCAGGGAATCGGCGTCGTTAATTATTATTCAGAGCGTATTTAAAAGCCGCAGCTGTCGTTTAGATTACGAGGAGCCGACAGAAACCGCTGCCCGAATATCTTTGGTCAGAGCTGCTGTTTATATAAGGTCCCCCTTCCCGAATTTACATTCATCTGACGTTAAATAAGTGCTGAGAATACCGAGAACTGTGGAAGCTTCAATTTTAGATGCGAGTAAATTAAAAATTTAGATGTGGTTGTTAATCAGAATTCAGGCGCATGCGTGTCCCAGTTTCGGATTGCTGGACCTTTCTAATGTTCTGTTCTGGAAGCGAGCCGCAACAACTGGGCGGCTTATCAGGGACAAACATTTGCACGAGGCTTGTAACGGAAGTCATCTTTGCGGATGCGGATGTTTTGCAGAAGCGGATACGGCGGTGGAAAGATAAATTTATAATTATTTAGATTTTAATATTTTGTCAAAAGTATATTTTTAATGCCGAATTATAATTTTTTTATATGTAAAGTCTTTTTCCATATAATACTGCTTTATTGATATATTTTTTTTGCCTAATATTTCAACAACCAAAAACGTGCGATGATTTTACAAGTGAATTAAATTATATACCTAACTAAACAAGCGTCTAAAAACAATATTTTTCATATGAACTTTGCGAAGTTCGCAGCTCGACTAATTCAAGCGTCAGGCACAAGGCCACGCCACCGCACATCTCCGTGCCCGCCACCCGCCTTTCCACCGCTATGGTGGCCCATTCACAGTCCAGCTTGTAGGTCCTACGATGATCCGATTTCCCGATAAAGCACTCTTGATGGGCCGTGAAAGGCGTTACAGGACTAAACGTAGGACGTTTTGGATGTTGTTGGACTCCCAGACAATCAACAGGGATCCTTGCCGTCCAACAAATTATGGAGTTGGATCATGATTGGAGGAAACACCCAGCGATAAGGACATTGCCGCGAGAAAGTACGAGTGGAAAGAATTGCTTGGAACATTGTTGGACCCCTTCAAGTAGCGGGAATGGGTGAGCGCATCCTATGGTAGTTCAACAAGGATGTCCTGTAAGTTGGACGGTGAATAGGTCACTTTACTTTACATGCAAGTTCAAACTTGTAAATTCGTCGCTTACGTAATAACACCGATCAGTTCATTCTTACTTTTAATGCAAGATCGCAAGAAAAAAACAAACAGCTATTCCTTAGCTAATCGGCGATGGGCAGAATGTCGCATAAAGAGGAAAGAATAATATATATTGCAATATAAACAAGACATCCGCTATAATTCGGCGTTAAAAATTCCGCATGCGGAAGCCGAGGTAGGATTTCAAGCGAAAATTCAGCACTTGCGGATGCGGATATCCGTTGCATCCCTGATTTGCATTGGTATCTCCCATGGAGGAAGGAATTTATGAAGACGAAATAACGCTAAATCCGTGAAACCTCATCAAAAAACTGCTCTCCTACTGCGCATGCTTGGTGGCTATAGGGATCCCCCCCCCCCCCCCCAAAACATTGGGCTGTTTGCACTGTGTCAGCTGATGAGAATACTTCATTTTCTAACATTCTAAAGTTATCTATAATGCAAAGTTGTGTTGCATATGATTGCTCAAAGAGACAAGATAGGAAATAACCTGGAATAGCGTTTCATAAGTAAGTCACATTGTAATTATCGTTCTTGAAGTATCTGATAGGTAACTGCAACATTAGGACCTATCGCTATAAATTTATTCATTGCTCTCAATAGGATCATATCGTTCTCAAATTTTTGTTGGTGTAGTGTAGACAATTAGCATATGTTTATATTTTGCACCTGAAAAGCTAGCCTTATTGTAGACAAGTGTTGAAAATTTAATTTAAGCGGGTCAAGTTTACATCGCGACACAGTGAATATGGTATTCTGCAGGCTTTACTAAAGTTTCAGAAATTAATTGTGATAATTTGTGCTGTGCGAACTACTAAACGTAATTAAATCAACGTTGTTGCCAGAAATGTTGTTCGCGATGCATTTAATGTGTTTAGGTGTGTCTACATAGTTTGATTTTGTAGCGGCAATATTAATGGAAATGTTGGTCGGTTGAAATGCGGTGTGTACCAGAAGAGAACAAACAATTTATTTATTATTAGTTGTTACCTTTTGACTTATGAATGCACTGATTTTTCTAGCAAAATTATATAGGCCACTAACAGCACAATATCTTCTAAGTAAGCTAAGAAACTATGAGGTCTTTTGAAGTGATCATTTTTTTAAAAGTTCTAAACATTGACTTAGGCTATTTTTAAGATTTCAGATTTGCGTCGTCTTCATATATTCCTTCCTCCATGGTATCTCCTTGCCGCTTACCGCTTACTGCTTACCGCTTACCGCGCTTAACCAGATCATTACTGGTAGAACCATTGTGAACTTTCATTGTGAAAGTATCAATGACCGTGTGCTGCTAAGACTGCCCTAGCAGAAACAAAGTCTCCATCGACTCATGTTTGACCACACATCCTGTCTCAATACGGTTGGCAAACGACCTTTTATTTCGTGTAGTAATGAGTAGGTTTGTAAAAATGTATATGTGTATATCGCTGATATGTATGGAGTGTCAGTTCGATTAATCGATTCTTACGTAGAATAACAATGGCAGCAGTCGCGGGATAACTTTGACAGTGTGAACTAATATTTCACTCAGAGCTAAAAGATAAACCGGGTCCATGGATACGTTCTTCGTGCCTCCGCGACGGCAAAATAAACTCTGGCTGTCGTCTTCGCACCGTTGTGCTAACCAGAAGTTGTAGAACTGTTTGTTTACGTGCTAGAAGAACTTATACTGTAATTCTGAGGAGCCATGATTGTTGTAATAAACGACGGTGCTAACAGCGGCCTAAACTTACCTCAATTTGAACTTTTACTTAAGGCTTTACGCCTCGTCGACGTCGAGGTCATTAGAGGCGGAATGCGATAGGGGCAAGGAACAAGAAGGAAATCAGTCATGGCCTTTTGAAGGAAGCATCACGGCATTCGCATGGAATGATTTGGGGATACCATGGGAAACCCAAATCTAGATGCCCAGAGAGGGTTTCGAACCCGCGTCCTCCGGAATGCGAGGCCAGAACGTGAATATAAAAACTAGTTCAAGATATGACGAAGCAGAAGTTGAGATATAAAACTTACTACCCGGACAATAATATGATAAAATATATTCAAAATTCTATAGATTAAAATCCTGTATATATGTTTCACGAAACTTTTGAAAATTGTAAACAAAGTGTAACTGACTTTAGATTTATAAGAACTCTAATTTTCTGATTTTGAAATATAGTTTATATTTTTTGCAACAAAAAGCACTCAGTTAATCAATCTTCAGTATAGTAGAACTGAGTCGGGCTATCATGCACCGTATTATAGAATTACATAAAAAAAAGTAAACGTGAAATCATTTTTGAAAGACGTGATTTAACGGCCTCTTTCTTCTTCTTGTCTCTATTTTTTTTCCTTGTGGTTTTACGCGTTGTCGACGTTGAGGTCATTAGAGGCAGAGGAAAGCATTGGCGCGAGAAACGGGAATTAATTCGGCCAGGGCCTTTTGAAGGAAGCATCCCGGCATTCGCCTGGAGTGATTTGGGTAAACCATGGAAAACTCATATCTGGATGCCCTTACGGGGATTAAAACCGGCGTCCTCCCGAATGCGAGGCCACAACGTTAACCGCTCACCCACAATATTCGGTATTATTTTTCTGTTTGTTTTAAAGTATACGCATGAAAAGTTCTGTCGATATTGGATAAAAACTGTGGGTTGAATGAAAAAACACTGGCAAGAAATTATGAGGGTCGAAATAGGTATAGGGGTTGGGTTTCTAAAAACAAATGTTGGAAGTATTTTTCCGTTTATTTTAAAGTATACGTGTGCAATGATAGTACAGAGTCACCAGCCCCTACGCGTTCCATATTGACCCTACGACATCATCCATTACGATTACAGGGGGCACCTCAGGAAACCTACCAAGAACTCGTCGAATCCACGCGACACCGAATCTATTGCGCTCCGAATGTGGGCCACCACGCTATCAGGCAGCTTCTCATAAACTTCGGACCATCGATATATATATATACCAAAACAGTTGGTTTTGACGGAATTATTTATAAAATTATTGTTCAACAACCGCGGAAGTATGGCATATCACCTGATTAATAACGGTCCTTCCTTCTTCGCTAGATATGCTGAACTTTTAAAGTCAACTGATTGATGAAGATGACCGAGATGGGATGGTTTACTACCAGCAAGACGGTGCACCACCTCATTTCCTCACGCAAGTATATACACTCCTGGAAATTGAAATAAGAACACATTGACGCCGGTGTGTAAGACCCACCATACTTGCTCCGGACACTACGATAGGGCTGTACAAGCAATGATCAAACGCACGGCACAGCGGACACACCAGGAACAGCAGTGTTGGCCGTCGAAGGGCGCTAGCTGCGCAGCGGTTGGACACCGCCGCAGTCAGTATCAGCCAGTTTGCCGTGGCATACGGAGCTCCATCTCGGTGGAGGCCGGGTGGACGTACCGCCGAATTGCTCAACATGTGGGGCGCGAGGTCTCCACAGTACATCGATGTTGTCGCCAGTGGTCGGCGGAAGGTGCACGTGCCCGTCGACCTGGGTCCGGACAGCAGCGACGCACGGACGCACGCCAAGACCGTCGCATCCTACGCAGTGCCGTAGGGGACCGCACCGCCACTTCCAGGCAAATAAGGGACACTGTTGCTCCTGGGGTATCAGAGAGGACCATTCGCAACCGTCTCCATGAAGCTGGGCTACGGTCCCGCGCACCGTTAGGTCGTCTTCCGCTCACGCCCCAACATCGTGCAGCCCGCCTCCAGTGGTGTCGCGACAGGCGTGTATGGAGGGACGAATGGAGACGTGTCGTCTTCAGTGATGAGAGTCGCTTCTGCCTTGGTGCCAATAATGGTCGTATGCGTGTTTGGCGCCGTGGAGGTGAGCGCCACAATCAGGACTGCATACGACCGAGGCACACAGGGCCAACACCCGGCATCATGGTGTGGGGAGCGATCTCCTACACTGGCCGTACACCTCTGGTGATTGTCGAGGGGACACTGAACAGTGCACGGTACATTCAAACCGTCATCATACACATCGTTCTACCATTCCTAGACCGGCAAGGGAACATGCTGTTCCAACAGGACAATGCACGTCCACATGTATCCCGTGCCACCCAACGTGCTCTAGAAGGTGTAAGTCAACTACCCTGGCTAGCGAGATCTCCGGATCTGTCCCCCATTGAGCATGTTTGGGACTGGATGAAACGTCGTCTCACGCGGTCTACACGTCCATCACGAACGCTGGTCGAGCTGAGGCGCCAGGTGGAAATGGCTTGGCATGCCGTTCCACAGGACTACATCCAGCACCTCTACGATCGTCTCCATGGGAGAATTGCAGCCTGCATTGCTGCGAAAGGAGGACATACACGGTACTAGTGCCGACATTGTGCATGCTCTGTTGCCTGTGTCTATGTGCCTATGGTTCTGTCTGTGTGATCATGTGTTGTATCTGACCCCAGGAATGTGTATATAAAGTTTCCCATTCCTGGGACAATGAATTCACGGTGTTCTTATTTCAATTTCCAGGAGTGTAAAAGCAGGGTGAGTCAAAAAGGACTTTACAACTCTAGAATGATACAGAAATTTGTTTCGATAATTTACAGAATCGGTAGATGTGTCATTTTGTAGCAAAACCCTCAAGTTTGATCAGTACAATATTCCATCACCAAGAGTGCCAGCGTGGTGGACAGTTAAAATGGCTATTTTTACTGGTTCGGAGCGTGCTCGCTATGTATTTTGGTTCCATGAAACGAAATCTGCAACAACTGTTTGGCGTCAATTTCGCACAGAATGCGCTAGAGAACTTCCAAGCAAGCCATCACATTCGTTACAGCTCCAAAAATAATGTGTTTTGTGTCCCTTCCAATTTGAAAGTGTGCGACTCTTCCTTTTTCATGGAGAAAACTGTTACTATTATTGTGTACCTGGCTATGCTTGGGAACTTTTTAATTCAACTGAAGATGAAGATGACCGAGATGGGATGGTTTACTACCAGCATGTCGGTGCACCACCTCATTTCCTCGCGGAAGTTCCAGGTTTCCTCGATAATCGCTTTACAGGTCGGTGGATTGGCCGTGAAGAGCGAATCACATGGCCACCTCGCTCCTCAGGCTTAACTGGATTTGTTTCTCCGGAGTTTCATTGGAGATCATATGTTCCTTCTCTATCAAACGATTCGAAAAATCTAATCTACGCTGCCATTGCACTAGATGCACTCGATTTGCTGCAACGAGTGTGGGAAGAAATTGACTACCGGTGGGATGTCTGCCGCATCAAAAATAGTATCCACATCGAACCAATATGACAGTTGACACTTTAATCTGAAACTTGAGGTTGTTTGCTACAAAACGACACATCTATCAATTCTGAAAAGTAATCTCAATATCATTCCAAAGTTGAAAATTCATTTCTGACTGACTCTGTATATTAATCCGAAGTAGTGCGGAACCGGGATTCATGTCTGAACACAATGCAACTCTGTTCATTGTGTTCGGTGGTTCTGCACTACTTCGGATGACGGTGACCTGGGGAGCGGTTCCGTTCTTCTTAATGATTTGGAGAGGCTGACACAACAGTGTTACTCCTGACATCATGGAGAGAGGAGCCATCGGGTATAGCTTCACATCACTGCTAGTAGTGCCACGAACATGCTGCGTCCTCTTGTTTAACCCCTAATGCGACAGTGTTTATCAATAGGACAATACTCGTACACAAACGGCACGTGTCTCTATGAACTGTCTGCGTGATTACCGTGGACCCCACTGGACCAGCTCTGACGTCAACTCCGTCCCAGTGCCAGCCAGCATCCAGGATCTCAAGGACCAGATACAACAGCTGAGGGCCAGCTTGCGTCAGGAGAGCTTCACAACCGAATCTGCGCATTCATCGAGACCTGAGGGGTTGTAACATCGTAATATGCAAACTGTTATTGTTTTTAATGCAATTAATTAATTAATACTAGTTCGGACCCGGTCGCCACCAACGAAATGTTGGAAAATGTTCTGAAATGTTTAGGTTTCAATGTAATAGGTCATAAGCATCTGCAAGAAAACAAACACTTTTAATCGTCACTAGATGCTTTCTGTGACCACCGCTTTAGAAATTGACCGTGAACTTTAATCGTGACTTCGTATTCCTAAAGATGCAGGTTCTTGCGTTTGTTAACACTTCCACTCTCCCGATTATGTTTTGATTACTGACAGTTATTAATTACGCGAATTCACCAACACAGTTGTTCACAATGAAGTGGCTGTCTTTATTCTATTTCACTGCCGACTTTCACTGTTCTAACTATTTATCCTCACGCACTTATAAAAGCATACTTCGCTTTACTTCTGCGCCGAACTCAATACCTGCGCTGCCTCCCGGCCAAAGGCATCCGCTCACCTTCGAGTCCCCATCTAGACTGCCGACTTTGTCACGTGACCTTTCCGCCACAGAGATACCTTGTATCCTGACAGGGTGAAACGTCATACAGTTTAGTGGGCTCATACTGCCAAATTCTTCGTAAATTTGACTCGATTTCGTAATAAGTGAATAACTACACATGTTACCTCTCAACCCGTAAAGTTTGATTTCGTCTCCTCCTATTCTTCGAGCTACTTCACTATAGAATTAGTTCAAGCGACGATATCAAAGACTTTATTAATTGGAATTTTAAGCCTTTTTCGTATTCATATTAGAAGGAAATAAAGTTTTGGGTTTATATTTGGGTGTTGGTAGTTGTTGTTTTTTTCGGCTTTAGGGCGCGTCGACAACTAGGTCATTAGCGCCCTAACGGTAACATAGAATGACAATGTGTGTTGGTAGTTGGAGTGATTCCACATCCAGTTACGACTATGTATTACGAGCACAGATCGCAATGGTGTTTCAAGCTGAACACCGTTTGTTAGCAGCCGTTTTAACTGTGTTCATTCGCCACACGCGTTTTCGCCATTGTCGTACGGGGCATCGTGAGTGATTGTAAATATACACAGTGTTATTGTAATATATCTGTCAATCACAATCCAATATGTAAATTCACCGAGCCTAGTGGGTGAGTCTGGCATCGGGAGGACGTGGGTTCAATCCAGAATGCGGATGCTTTCGGTTTCCCAAAATCACTCCAGGCAAATGGGTCCTAGAAAAAGGAATTTCAGAATTCCTTTCTGTTCCTTGGCCCGTCCGCTTCCTGCTCTAATTACGTAGACGTCGACCAGCCGTTAAGCCCGAAAAAAAAACATAGTTGCAGCTATGATATATAAGTCTGCAACAGTTCGTTTTGCACGTCTATAGTCGCGTATTAAAATACGTGGTTCAACGTGCTGACTAATTTATTTCGAACATTACTATGTTTATTTTTAGATTCGTTGAAGTTGCACTTGTGTGATGGTTCAAGTGTCCACACAACTGTTTTGTTTGTTTGTACAATTTTGCCAAACGTAATTTCATTTCTTGTTCTATTGTACTTGCGTTCACTGTATTTTAACACTTCTCTCTGTTTATGAGATTGTGGCAGCTATTGTGGTTTCCTTATTGTTTGTCATTGTCTGTTGTGCTTTTCATGTGTTGTGGTTGCTCTCTGCAACTTGTTTCTTACACTCGTGAATTGCTTTCAAAATATTTAATTTAATGGCGATGGAGCGAACGCTCCGGTGGCAATTTCCTATACATCCATTTCTCTCCTTTCCTGTACCAACCTGCTTTTGCCCTCTACAAATTTCAACTTTAAATTGTTTCACCGTTTTTGTTAAATTATTCATCAATTCTCTTGGTAACTTATTCCAATCCTTGACCCCCTTACCCAAATAAGAGAATCCTCCCACACCCTTGTGCCTGAAATCGAGTACCCCCCTTGTCATCATGGTCATCTTTTCCCTTCCATGCATTACTTCTAATTCTTACACCTATATCTTTACACGCCTCGTCACTAATATACACTTTGTACACTCCCACGACTCTCTTAACACTCCTCCTGTATTCCGATGAATCCCATTCCAGATGTTTTGTCATATCTGTTACTGATTGCGTTCTGCGTGTGGTGTGACAGTGTCACCCACAATGAATATAATTAAATTATTATTAATTATATTCATAATTCTTTTTTTATTATATTCAAATTTATTAATTATTTAGTCTTGCAACGTGTAATTAATTGTAAATAATGAGGGTTGTCTGGATAGGTTAAATGTATGTTTAAAACCAGGGCAGCCAAAGGTATATTTTATTGTAAATCAATTTTTCTGTAAACGCATGGCTCAGAAGGGCTGAATATCGAAGGCTAGAAACTGCCATTTCGGCGGTTGAGAGAGGAACAATGGAGCAGGCGAGGCGACTCGATGGCGCCGGGACAGCCCGGCTTGAGTCCCGTTCGAAATCGGGCGGTGACCTACCCCCTACCCCGCTACTACCCCGAAGGCCACGTAGGAAACGCGCGAAGGAGGCGGCGAATGCGACGCATGATATTAAACACGTGACGACGGAAATGTGTAGATAGCCAATCCTGAACATTTATTGGGGTCTACAATACTAATTCCGTGGAGTTCTTTTACATGTGGCGAGCAACTAGCCGAGGAAGAAGAAGGAGCCATTTTTAGACATCACTTCTGTCCAAGACGAGCTGATGAACGGACGTGACTTGGGTCCAAGACGAGCTGGTGAATAGACGTGTCAGCCCGGCACGCTCTCTGATGATCATTGTGGTTGATCATTTCTTGCTTTGGGAAAGCGAGATGTCGAGTGGCATGCTTGCCATTATTTGGAAGTTATGCTAATAACGCGGTCGTAGCCGCTTATTTAGCTTCCATTGCTGCAGTGGCATTGTGTTTGTCGCTCACCATCACGGCGATGATTCTATGGTAATGTACCAGAAACGACGGTCACTATTCAGTGGATTTTAACAGACTTATGTGCCCTTAAGCGACGCCTGGGTTAAGACTCTGCTCCCGTCACTTAAATTCTGAGCTAGCTGAATTTATATTTCGATTCAATTTTTTCTTAAGCATCTTGCTGTTTGTTAATTCAATTTTGATGCTTTTCATTCACTTTATACGGCGCCCCCTGGGATTTTCCTTTGTACAGTAAAATGTTAACTTCAATTTGATGGCCTGTGTTGCCATGTTATTTCAATGTTAACTTTGCTGTTTTTATTACTTGTTTGAGATATTTCATTCAGTTTTGTTTGCTTACTCCGGCGAATTGTAAACGTCGGGTATTGCTTGTTTTTGCTGATCTAATTGTGTTTAACGTAACGTTAATTACTACCCGACCTTGTAAGGCCATAAGACTCAATAAATGAGGTTTTATTTTGTGTCTGAAATTCATGGTTCTAGTTAGCAACCTATTAGATCCCCTTATAGCATCATTTATTATATGTTTTCATTTTTCAGGAATTATTTTAGATTTTTTTTTATAATTCCCCCCTCCCTTTTTTGGCAACTCACGTTTTCTTAACGGTAGCCAACAAATGGTCTCTTACATGCGATAATTTCCAGAGACAAATCTAGGAGCCCTTTCTTGCACTCTCTCAAACTCCTATATATGATACTCAAAATGTAGATCCCGTACTGCACTACCACCCATATTCAAGCAATGGTCTGGTCAAATTTTGTAACCCAATTGCTTTATTTCTCTGGTACATCCCATCATCACTGTCTCCAACCAGTGCATAATTTTGAAACCTGTCCAATGTGCCCAGTTAAGCTTGTTATCAAATGTAATGCCAAGATATTTACATTTCAAGTCTTGAACAAGCAATTCCTTTCCCACCTTATAATCATAATCAACCTTTAGTCCAGCCACGTGATGACTGTAACGACACCTGGTCTGGGAGCAGTGGAGCGCACACCTGCCCAGTGTTAATCACACTGCAGCGTATTGAGTGATGCTGTATGACGGGCGGACGCACATACCGATTGTATCAGACCCCGTGAGGAACGCCGGCCGCGGAGAACATACCGAGCGAGCACAATAAACAACTCACACAGCAATATCTGTCGGCTCTGGAATTCGCAGCATTACTTTCAGTGGCCCTATGTGTAACCCAGTACAAAGTGCAATTATTCTGAACGGTTAACGCTCTGGCCTCGCATTCGGAAGGACGCGGGTTAGAATCCCCGTCCGGGCATCCAGATTTTGGATTTCCATGGTTTCCCCAAATCACTCCAGGCGAATGCCGAGATGCTTCCTTCAAAAGGCCATGGCCGAACTCATTCCTTGTCCCCAGTCCTTTCACGCCTCTAATGACCTCGACGTCGACCAGGCGTAAAGCCATAAGCAAGAAGAAAAAAGAAATATCATACTCTATTATATGCTACATAGCCATATAGTTTCTGTCCGTGTTTAATGCTTATACGCTGTTACAAACTCAACAGAAATTCTTCAAACCGTGCAGTGCGAGCCCTTAGTATCAAACACAGGTGAACTTCGTGTCTCAGTCACATCAGATTATGTGGTCATGAACTCTGACCCTTCAAATTAATTTATGTCATTGTTAGGTTCTGACTGAAGCATTTTTGGTTAAAATCGACTTTAAGAGTCCCAGAAACCGTCAGCATCAATACTTATACCACATCAAGCCACCCAGCCACGCAGTAGGCCCTACAAACTTAAACACTGGACAAAATAAGCATTTACCCCGCCGAACCCGCCACCATACCCCACACACGATCAAGGGTAGACCCCTAGTAATTTAATACGAAATCACTGATTCAGTCTTGTGAGCCCCCTATCACATTAGCCTCGTCCCCCACCCTCCCCCACCTTTTTTGGGTCTTTTTACCTTGTCGACGGCGAAGTAATTAGAGGTGCTAAGGAATGCGTGTAACTAGCGGGAAGGAATTCCGGTATGGTCTTTGATGGAGCCATTTTGTCAATTGCTGGATCGGTTTCTGGAAACCGTGGAAAACAGACCTCTGTATGGGTGGACAGGGATTCGAACCCCCGTACCCTCTGTGACGGGACGTCATTCAGTCTAATGTTTTAGTTTCAAAATCATGTAAGTTTCACAGCAGCCAGACGTCGAGTAAGCACGTCCTGTTGTTCGACTTTCTGCCGATCGACAGTTCAGGTTGCAAGCTACACGTGCAGTGCTGAGCATGCAAGCAAATAGTTTACCAGCAAACCAGAATACATTGATCAGTCTCACTTATTCACTGACGAGCAGCAAGTTAACATCTAGGCCTCGGAGATAGATATTCGCTGCACCAACCTTACCACACACTGTTAGTTGTGAACTGTAGGGCTAAGTTACATCCCTAGGATCAGTATCACTGGTTACGGAAAACCTCCCTATCTTGTACAACATCGACTGTAGATGATTTACGGTTCAGTACAGATTAATTTTTTTTTTTTTTTTTTTTTTTTTTTTTTTTTTTTTTTTTTTGTAGCTGCTTTACGTCTCTTTTTAACATTTAGAGACGGGAAAGGATGGGGGGCAAGGATGGGGGCAAGGAATGGGAAGGAATTCGGCCATGGCTTTTTGAAGGAAGCATCCCGGCATTTGCCTGGAGTGATTTGGGGAAACCATGGAAAACCCAAATCTGGATGCCCGGACGGGGATTCGAACCGCCGTCCTCCCGAATGCGAGGCGAGAACGCTAACCGTTACACCGCCCCGCTCGGTACAGATTAAATGAGGTTTCCTGAAACATTGTTTCATTTCAAGTAACTCATAGCTGTCTGCTCCCTCTCCTAAATACAAGTTACCCTCGATGCTCATGTTTATTTACTAGCACAAGAAAAGAAGAGGATAGGTTCAAGAAACAAGAATTCAAGAGCAGAAGATACACGAAGAAAGTCGGCGCAAGTAAAAGGGCATAGTAGGTTAACCCCTTAGAACCCACGTGTCAGTCATCCTGGCACACCCAATCAATAGTTAAATACGATCCTACAGTTAGGGTCAGCAAATCTCGACTGCGAGGCCAAACCGTTGCCACTCACTCACCAGGTTCGGTCATTTTGTTTCAACCATACGTAGCCTACCAAATATGTTTTTCTTTTTTTCCGTTGGCTCAATGGCTGTGACTGATGTCCCACTACCTTCGGTAGATTTACTTCTACAAATCTGCTTTGGGGATTTGTTTTGGGACACTTTTTATTTGATTACGTTCAGGGGAAAAACCAAGGCTGTGATTATCTGACATGATCTTAATGGTGAAAAAGTGTAGTGTTTGTGTGCTGCGTTTTCTTATGTTTGCTGGTATAATATACTAAGGGACACTTCGTATTTGTGCCATTGCACTGGCATTGTTGTTCCTATTGTTTCGGCTCTTCCATGTCTGGATTCATTTAGTTTCCTATGGAATTTTCCGGTAGTATTGTAGATCTCTGTATTTAGGGAGCGTGCACAAACTACGTGGCTCGGTCCAGGAGGGGGGGGGGTTGGCTGGAAGGGTACGCTGGGCTACATGGGGGGAGGGGCGGGGGTTCCGAGCCAGGCCACCTAGCTTTCCTTTCATAACATTTTTCACAGTTAAAATGAGGAACAGAACTCACAACAGCATGTGAATATTTATTTCTCTCAGTTAATTATCTCCGAATGTAATTTAGAATAGTCTGACTACATAAAACATTACAAAACATCTTCTGGAATCAAAAGGGAAAAAAACTACGTGCTACCTGGAGGCGGGTGTAGAGGCAAAAGCCCCGTAGGGCTACGTGGGGGGGAGGGGGGATTCACAGGAGGCCAAAATGGAGCTACGTGGTTTATGCACGCTCCCTTATTAGTGGAATATTTGTCTCGTGTAGAACAACTATTGGTGTGTATCTCGGTGGGTTGATTATCATTCTTAGACTTCTGTTTTGGATTATTTGAATACGCTGTAAGTTAGATTGGCTTGCTACCCCCCCCCCTCCCCTCCCCAATCTGGCATCCGTAAAGTAAGGAGGGGAGTATGATAGATTCGTATCTTTGTGTCCGTTCGTAGTTGTTGCTTCGTAGCATTGGTGATAAGTTTGAAATTATTACTAGACTTTTAGTCTTCCTGTCTAGAATATGTTAGCCAGATACCGGTGTTACTTCAATCGTATGAGATTTTGGCCCATCATGTTCAGGCTCTCGTTTATTTGTGGCCTTTTTCCGGTAAAATAAATGCGCACGCGTTTCCTAGGGCTAATTTTGAATTTATAGTTTTCGCACGGAGTGTACATCGTATCATCGGTATTCGTTTGTGAGAAATCGAAGGTTAAATGTTACAAATTGCTGAACGTATACCAGTAAAGAAGACGTTAAACATTAATGACTGAATATAGGTGCACATTAAGGCATTGTTTCCCGTTCTATGGATCGTAAATTCAATTCCCGTGTAAGATTATTTTAATTTCTGACACTGTTCTTCTTTGTTACTATTCGCTGTTTCTTGCATCACAAATTTGGTTTTACAAAAATTGACTATGATAAACTCTAGCTGTACGAAATAATAGATTTCGATTTTGCTCTTTCAAGTCGTTTTGACTTATTTATTCTAGAAGGGAAGAAAGAACATTGTTTTAAATTTGTTCATATTGAAAGCAGCAACCAGTCACAATTTGTTATTATTAATATTTTTTATTTAACCATTACCGCTTTCGAGCAAAATGCCCATCATCAGATGGTTTCCATTTTTAATGTATTTAATATGCAGATGCAAAATTCGAACGTGCGTTCTATAACAATAGAAAAATAGCTTTTATTAAACGAGAGTAATATAATTTTGGGTTGATGAAGGTTAATCTTAAATGCATTACTTACGTTAGATATCTGAATATTACATTCAATAAATGCTACTTTTCTGTTGTTATAGAACGCACGTTCGCATTTTGCATCTGCATGTTAAATACATTAAAAATATAAACCATCTGATGATGAGCATTTTGCTCGAAACTGGTAATGGTTAAATAAAAAATATTAATAATAACAAATTGTGACTGGTTGCTGCTTTCAATATTAATAAATTTGATACCACAGTCGCTGATTTCCACAAATCCATCATGGACAAAATATTAACATTGTTTTAGTTCTTTTGTTAGACAACAGTCAGTGTGTCCTGTCTTGGTTGTTTTGCTGCCCGTTGTGATCGAAGCTGCGGACAAAAGATGGTGAACTATAAACTCTTTTCTCTTCATGTTGATTACAAATTTCATCTATTATTGTTAATAACTTTACGAATACACTATCTCAACAACTTTGAGCCAAAACAGAATCTATCAGCC
Organism: Vandiemenella viatica; assembly: GCA_031002005.1. Taxonomy (NCBI): domain Eukaryota; kingdom Metazoa; phylum Arthropoda; class Insecta; order Orthoptera; family Morabidae; genus Vandiemenella; species Vandiemenella viatica. The sequence continues at coordinate 17,248,357 of CM061920.1, read as the reverse complement.
TTGTTTACTACTTCGTGTCACAGACTCTTACTATTGCATTAACTGTTATATTAATTGGATGTCTTACGATTAACTGCAGAAATTGAAACCTCTCATCCAGTCATGTGAATACCTCACAACTAGATGATAATTTCGAAATCTCTAAACATGTTGCTGTATGGAGTCCCAAATCCAGAATAAATCTTAATAAACTGTGTCAACTTTTAGTAAAGCAAAACGTGAGCTGTGGCAATTGATTGACCTCCTGTCTTCAGAACACAGTAGTCAACGCACCACTCAAAACTTGTGAACTCAGCGCATCGCGAACAGAGAAAAACTCAGCCTTTCCCTGCAGGCGATTGCTGGATGCTCCCGCTATATTACCGAAAAGTCATCGGGCCAAACTGCAGGTAACTTTCACCCTTGCAGTGCACGAAGAATAACACTCAGAAAATAAACCTGGGCTAGATGTCTCCCTGTATACAAGAGTTTTTTTTAGGCCAATTATTATGTTTCGTCTTCTATTTGTATTAATATGTATTGTTTGGTTTGTAGGTGGGCATATTTTGGTATATAAGTTTCCATATGTCTATAAAGTTTGGTTTTTTTTTAACGACATTCATGTTTGATTTTGACATGGCTCAAGAAAGGCCGATAGGAAATATCACTAAATACGAACAAAATTGTAAGGGAAATAAGATGTCCGCGAATCAACGGACAGAGCTCCACAGAGATATTAATATTATTTGAATGTATTCCTGACATCTTGCTCGCCGCGGAACTAATGACTTAATAACAATTTGTATCCGAATATTACGTCTCATTGTGGGGTCATTATAAAATTTTGATCGATCAGCTGTCAGCCGAAGCGAGGTAGACCTTCGGTATTTTAAATTCAAATGTGAATGACGATTAAAATTTCAGATTCAGTATCGTGCGTTAAGAACAGGGTGACTGGAATACTCTGTCACTTCGAGTGGAGGGCAAGCCATCTTATTTAGAATAGCTCCAATTACATATTCAGTTGAAAACGTCGGAGACATAAATCTGTACGCCCAGTGGAAGCGTGTGTCACGTGTTCTTGTTGAATTAATTTGGTTTTTGATAAATGAATTAAGTGAGTTCGCATTAGCGGGCGTTATTAAATCACGCCTGGATTTGGGAGTCAGATGGCCGGGTGTTCGCTTCGGGACGAGTATCTCAAATTATATTTCCATTGTTTCGTAACGAGGTAGCCCTAACGTGGTTTGCATTGCGTAAACAGGACTGGAAGAAGGACTGTAGCGGACTTACTAAGTGGGCCACACGTGTCCGCATACCGACCTGGGTCTGGTCAGTGCTAAACTAAAATAAAACAAACAAGCGGATAAAGTGCTCATGAAAAAATGAAACTGGCCGGTTCTTGATGCAATCCTCCACCTATTCCTTTCTTGAGCTAACCTCTTCGCCTCAACATACTAGGGAGCGTGCAAAAACCACGTAGCTCCAGTTTGTCCTCCTGTGAACCCCTCCTCCCCCTCACGTAGCCCTATGTGGCTTTTGCCTCTAACCCCCCCCCCCCCCCACGTAGCACGTAGTTTTTTTCCCCTTTTGATTTCAGACGACATTTTGTACTGTTTTCCCTTGTCAGACTATTGTAAATTATATACGGAGGTAATTAACTGAGGGAAATAAATATTCACATGCTGTTGTGAGTTCTGTTCCTCATTTTAACTATGAAAATTGTTATGAAAGGAAGGCTACGTGGCCTGGCTCGGAACCCCCCCTCCCCCCATGTAGCCCAGCGTAGCCTTCCAGCCAACCACCCCTCCCCTGGACCGAGCCACGTAGTTTGTGCACGGTCCCCTACTTACAACCTACGTCCTCAGTTGTTCTCACCACATATTCTAATCATTGTTTTCCTCTACAATTTATTCACTCGGCAGTTCCCTCCTCTAACAATTTAACCAATCCCGCATTTGAGAAAATGTGTCCCAGCATTACGTCTCCTATTTGAGTAAGACCATTCCAAAACATTCTTTCCTCACCCATCATTTCCATTTTTTTTGTTATGGCTTTACTCCTCGTCGACGTCGAGGTCTTTAGACACAGGAAAGAACGGGGGGAGGAAGAAACGGGAAGGAATTCGGCTATGGTCTTTTGAAGGTGTAAGTGGGTAAACTATGCAAGCTTACACCCGGTAATTTTAAAACGACCATGGTTCCAAAATGTTCGATGCTCCAGGACACTATACACCAGTATATCTAGACTAAAATTTGGGCATGCACGCTTCAAAAAGCATCTATATAGGATCAGTGTTGTAGACGATCCATACTGTGAATGTGGTCAGGAAGAAGACTTTAACCATATATTCTTTCGATATCCCTAAAAAAAGACATATCCGACAACATTACTAAGAAACTGGTGCAGCTGGGGCAGCAACTGCTAACAAATGTTTCTACTCTGTTAGCCACTAGCAAATACAAAATCTTATCCCTCATGTACTATTTCTTACGGCGAATCAAACTGGAATTATGAAAATAGCTTCATTAATAAGTGTAACAGACAAATCCTATCATTGCAAGGCTCACTATGTATTATAAAGGTTTTAATGTATATCTTTACCGTGTAAAACCAGTGTTGTTTTTGTTCTTTGCACCGAAGGTAGTATACAATTTGTCATTTTAACCTGTACAATGAATTATGTAACCAAAACTTCAATGTAAATTTTGTACCTTGTAAACTAGATATTTTATTGTACAGAATGTACCAGCCACATGTAATCTAATCATGTAAATGGAAAATGGCTAGATGGCCTGCAGGGCTGAAAGCCAAATAAAAAAGAAAGAAAAAAGTGTCCTTTGCAACTGACAGCTCTGAAAGGTTGGCCGAGTGGTTGATTTGTCGACGTTTGAGAAGAGTTTACTAACCTCGTGGCGGTCATGTAGCTGAAGGAATCTCTGGTATCTTGAAACGAAGTTCTTCTGTCCAGTTTAGTGAGCTACTAAAGAAGATGTTAAGTCAGGATTAATTTGACACCAGCTGATTAACAGGTTCAGCAAGTCAGCATAAGGAAGACTAGCTCGTGTTGAGTGGCTAGTTGAGAATCTACCCTGATAAATGAATACAGGCGACTAACAGTTTATAGAATCCCCTTTTTTAATGATCATTGAAGACTGTAGACAATACAGTTGATAACATGAACCGAGCGTGGTGGGTGAACGGTTAACGTTCTGACCTCGCATTCGGGAGGACGCGGGCTCGAATCCCCGTCCGGGCATCCAGATTTGGGTTTTCCATGGTATCCTCAAATCACTCCAGGCGAATGCCGGGATGCTTCCTTCAAAAAGGCCATGGCCGAATTCCTTCCCGTTCCTTGTCCCCAGTCCCATCCCGCCTCTAATGACCTTAGCCGTCGACGAGGCGTAAAGCAATAATTAAAAATACGAGGTGCGTCCAGAAAGTAAGTTCCGTTTCAATTTATCTCCGCTGCAGCGCTGCGATTGCAGTTCCGCACATGCGCTGTAGACGATGTGTATTAAGGGGAAGAACGTGCGCCATTTGGAGATCGCTGTCAGTTACGTACGCTTTGTTGTGCTTGTTTGAAATGTCGGCGTTGATTGAAAATCCCGCCGCCTGTGAAATCAGGTCTGTGATTCGGTTTCTGAATGCGAGGAAAGTGAAACCAAGTGAAATTTATCGGCAAATTTGCGATGTTTACGGACCAAATGCGATGAGTGATTCGATGGTGAGAAGATGGGTCCGACAGTTCAATGGCGGGCGTAGTGATGTGCACGATGAAGAACGAAGTGGGCGTCCACCTTTGGTTACAGAAGAACTGGCAAGACTTTCATCTGTTCTTACATCTCAAGTCTTTCCTTGGCGGTCATCACTTCACGAATGACGACGAGCTGAAAGAAATTGTTTCCAACTGGTTGAAGACACAGGCGGCAGATTTCTATGAAGAAGGTATACAAAACCTGGTGCCACGCTATGAAAAATGCCTGCAAAATTTCGGCAGTTATGTGGAAAAGTAGTTTAAGAGTTGTAGAATTTTGTGCAATAAAAATTTCTTCTGTATCTGTGTACAATTTCATTTTATTACCAAAACGGAACTTACTTTCTACATAAAGATAACATGATATACAAGGAGCTGTCCCGCTGTGCTTATGAACGATGCTTCTGCATCTAATTGAAGACAGACTGAATGACTGAACAACTATTAGTTGCCTGAATGGCTAGATGGAATGCCTGGTCCCATGATGATACGAAGGCCTACATGGTGTACAGACCGAAGCATAAGAGAGTCGGCTTAGTTGTCAGTTACCCATAATGACTCGATGAAAGCTACTCGCGGACTGAGAGCAAGAAATGTGTCTTTACTTAAGAGGTAAACTCTATCGACGTCATAGCCAATTCAAATCTGTGCTGCTGGTTGACTCAGCGTATCAGCAGGTTTTGTGAACAAGTGCGCCCTGAGGTAGCATTTACAAGCCTGGTTTGGCTGCCCCTAATTCCATCGAATTTTATATTTACTAAATTCTATAATTATTAAACAATAAATTCTTAGGATCCAAATACGCCCCCGACAAAGAAAACATCCCCACTTTTACCTTAAGTGATTTGCGGAAACCATGGAAAATCCAAATCTGGATGCTGTTCGCTTAGTTTTGAATATCTATTATGTTCAAGAGGGTTTTTGTGTCATTGCTAGTTTTACTTAGTTTGGTGGTTTTAACAGTGCCTGCAATTTCTATGGCTAATAATCGATAAAGGCTAAACAGAGTGACATCTGGTATTCATTCGCGCGAGTTATTACTTCGTGGATCACATCCAAGTCATCCATGAAGTAATAAGTCGAGCGATTGAATGCCAGACACCACTCTGTTTGGCCTTTATCGACTTTGAAAAGCTTTCGATTCAGTCCACCATTCAGCAATCATGCAAGCCCTTCAAGAACAAGGTGTGAATCCAGGCTATATCAACATACTATATAACATCTACAGCACTTCCACTGCCTTTGTCAATATCGCTGAAGCCACCAAAGAGTTCCCAGTAGAAAGAGGAGTAAACCAAGCGGGCTCTATATCTCCCAAGGTATTCACATCAGTCCTGGAGTTGGCAATGTCAAAAATCCAATGGCAAGACAGAGGATTGAGAATAAATGGAAGACGTCTCAACAACTTAAGATTCGCTGATGATATAGCTTTACTCTCAAACAGTCTGGAAGAGCAAATAGAACTGATAAATGAACTAGAGGCAGCTTGCAGAGAAGTGGGCCTTAAAATAAACTTGACAAAACAAAATAATGCAAAACAAATGGATAGATAAAGACAAAGACAAGGCAGGCACGAAAGAAGCTGATATTGAGTCCGTAGAACACAACATCTATATTGGCCAACTGATCAACATGAATGGCGACTCAAAGTCTGAGATATACAGATGCGTAAAGCTGGGCTGGAGAGCATACGGAAGAAGGAATATAGTTTTTAAATCAAACATACCAGTACATCTTTAAAAAAAAAACAGGTATTTCATCAATGTGTATTACCGGTACTCACATATGACTACCAGACCTGGACCCTAAACAGTCATATGAAGCAAAAACTGACAACTGCCCAGCGAAGTATGGAAAGAGCAATGCTAAGGTTTACAAGAAGAGACAGGAAAAGAGCCGTCTACATTCGTTCGATAACCAAAATGACAGACAGAGTGACGATCCTAAAATGGCAATTGGCTGGTCATATTGCGCGAAAAAGAGACGACAGATGGATTACGGCAGTTCTGGATTGGACACCAAGGAACCTGAAAAAAGAGGAAGACCCCCGGATCAGACATACGACGAGTAACAGACGTGAACTGGAAGAGAGTTACTCAAGATCGATCAGCCTGGAAGGAACTAGAACCAAATTATCTAACATTAAATTGTAAAATATTGCTCACATGGCTTAAAGATTAAGTATATATTTATATATATATAATCAGCAATTTGTATGTGGTTTTCAAAATTTGATTTAAAATCTGAGATATATCTAATGACTCTATGTGACCGTGGAACGAAGCAATAAATGATAATTCGTTCTTACGGAGAAGAGAGAGACGCCACAGACCTCACTGCATCTCTAATGAAGAGTGTAGGATAGGGGGAAGTTGGGTGTGTAGGGAAATTGCCACCGGAGCGTGTGCTCCATTGCAATTAAATTAAATAAAAAAAAGGAGTCTGTGACAGTCCCTCAAATCTTGACTTTTGATGAAATTGTATTCTATGTAACAAGCTAGGGATGGAGTAAATATGATATTGCATGTTTTCCTTGGAATTGATTGTTAATTGGTGTAAATGGACTTTGTTTTATGAAAATAAATTAAGTAATATGTTAAAGGATAGAACTATGCAAGAACAATTGATTCAGTGTTTGTAATTCCAAGTATTAAGGTGAGCTACGATGTTTAGAGGACAATTTGCGACAGTTTAAATTGATTTATGTGGATAATTTTGTGTGTAAAAGTGTTTAATTTTCATATCTGTGCATTTTGTAATGATTGTAATTGATTTTGATTGTTTTAATATGTTTTTAATTGTTTAACTATTGTTAGAGTTCGAGAAACATCTGTCGGAAGCCTTTGTATATTCTGGAACTTTCTATGGAACTTATATACGTGATCGGCAGAGATCTTTGAAAGTAGTATTGAGTGTAATCGCTGGAGCTTGTGTTTACATGTGCGACCAGTATCTCTGGAGTCTGATGTTGGAAATAAAAACAAGTTAAATCTGAAAAGTGTATCTGGGACTAATTATTTCATCATATATAATAAACCTTCAAGAGATAACCAGCAAAGATCTTGCTACAACGCAGATATACACAGCACCCTTCCGATTCTGTTAATAAATATTTTTTATTATGTAACTTTGGTAATTTATTTCTTCAGTTTTCTGAATTGTAGTACCGTAAACTTTAAACAAACCACTACGTCACAAATTAACACTCCAATAAGCGAAACGTAATTCACGAATTTAATTTACACTTTTGTTTACAAAGCTATTACATCACAAACTTTTATACTTTTCAACTAGTAGATACACAAAATGCAAACAAGTAACTAGGCAACCAAGTTCCGCCCGGGCGAAGCAGTGAGATCATACTAGTTCTATATATTATATAGAGAGAGTCTCTATCCCTCTTCCCTTCAAACAGAAATGCTTCAGAACGAACCCTTACAGATCTAGCTAGTAATTCAGACATTTAACTCACCGTTCATCACCTTTGACATTAATAAGTAATTTTTTTCTATCAACGAACTAATTTACATCACTCCGTGAAATGCTTTTCGTTTTAAACCAACCTTATGGGGTCTAACAATGCCCTATCGCAGGGTCAAATGTCAACCACGTTACTACACTTATTGATCTTGACCAAGGGGCTCATGTAAAAGATTGATGGGCTACTAGATGAAAAATTAACAATACAGATAACGCGTTATTTGGGTGAAGAAATATGTGCAGAATGAAGGTTCTAGATCCTGTGACGTTTATAACCTGCGCTTATCAGACTAAATACAAAGAAGCGATGCAACGGAATCAAATAATCTCACTTATATCACAAGTTGGCTACACACATACCTTACCCAGAGCAAATGAACTCCCCTTTTTCCACCGGGCGTGGTGGGTTAGTGGCAACGCTCTGGCCTCGCTTTCGGGAGGACCCGGGTTCGAATCCCCGTCCGGCCATACGGATTTGGGTTTTCCGTGATTTCCCAAATTCACTCCAGGCGAAGCCGGGATGGTTAATTTAAAAGGCCATGGATGAATTCATTCCCAATCTTAGCCAAAAGTCCTTTCCCACCTCTAATGACCTCGACGTCGACGGGACGTAAAGCCACATGCAAAAAAAGACAACCTTTTCTCATATAACACGCATGCTCTATGACATGTAAACAAGTGGAGTTAAATAGAGTTGTCAAGATATTTTTGAAACGGGAGGAAAAAGGCCTTCAACGAGTGTCGTTACAGGCCTTTTCACCGTTCTGTAAGGCAATGCAGATTGTCCGCCAGATTCTTGAAGAAGTAGCCACAATGTCTTTATCCATCTCCGCTGCTCCTGTTTCAAAAGCACCATAACAACACTAAATTACACCGCCGCCCAACACAAGAGCTGTGTTCCTGTCGCCACTGCGCATGCGCGTGGAGAGTCCATTAGTCTGAGGTATGGCGGATATGTAGCTAACGTGTCACATAAGCGACATTAATTAGTTCCGCTACGTGGCGTCTGTACGGCAGTGTTGCCATTATTAAAGCTCCAGTTTTTTGTGTTTATCGCTCGTCGACGTTGAGGGTTTAAAGCTCCATCCGTTGTATATCAGTACTAGACAATCCTATTGTTCATCCACAGCGTGAACATAGCACGCGGAGGGCCTTCGCACCAGCGGTCGCGAAAGTCAAAAGGCGAAGTCGCCAGAGATGCCCACTAATATCGGTATATTTGTACCCAAAATCGGTACATGAAAAAAATACGATGCAAATAACTACAATTCGCGTGGCAGTTTGGCACAAGCATATTACACACAAACATGAAACGAATGGCATGTCCAGTTAAGTATAAAAATACTGCGAATTTTGTTTTGCAGCAATGTTATTACAGAATTGTGACATCCATCATTATATTTGCCCCATCAGATGCAATACTCTTTAGATTATTTTTATATGGAATATGATTGCTTCTAAAAAAAAGTTCATAATGTGTTGAAGTAAGGATACTGCATCACTAGCTTCTAATGGAATAGAAAAGAATCTTTGATGCGATTCTTTTTTTGCTTATATTATGAGTAAGCAAAAGTGTTTGGTTCAGCTAAGCTCAGTTGACTCCTCAGCAATAAGCGAAAACTTAGTTTTCTGCTGATCTTCACATAAATTATCACAACTTTCTTTACCTATAATCTGGTCAATTATGGTGTGCGTTCTCACGGTCGAACATTTTATTTCTTCTACAATTTCTTAATCGGGACAAACTTACTGTATCACTTTCGGTACGTGCTCCATAACGGTAACTGGTAGACTATGTTCCGCATCAAACGGATCTAATCTTATTTCACCTGGAAATTATAAAAGAATTAAAAAGACGTATGTATACTATGGGAGTCGTACAATACAAAATAATATAACAATGTAAATAAAAAAATGAAATATTTTTGCCGTGTTTAACTTGCATATCAGGTTTTTGTTACAGTAAATGAAGATAACTTTGTGATCTTATATTCTTTGATGACACGGAATCTGCTTGTGAAGAATTGTGTTTATTCAGATCGTCTTTCCTTGATGTAATATTAATTTCCTGATTACAACTCTTACAGTAGGCATAGTTTTTGCTTTTTCGATCTCTTTGCAGCAAATATGAAAATTCTTCTTCCCATTCTATTATATAAAACGATACGTTTTTCCCACTCGCGCTTATATTCAATCCTTCTTCTGACGCCATTTTGACTTAGTAACACGAAGAAACTTTCTCACCTAAGTGATGAAAACTAATGAAAAAATAAAATGTTGATTCTCCTTTATATAGACAATAGAATTCGCTCTGGAATTGCCTACAAATCTTGAAAACGTAGGGCACAAGAATATTCCCCAAAATAGACCGGGAACATTCTGTAATAGATAACTACTTATAATGTAATCTATAGAAGGAATTTGCCGTAAAACATAAACGAAAAGGGTTGCCAACTTGAAAATGTAAAATCGGTAAAAAAAAATCTGGATTTTTTTTTTTTGTGTTCTCAGAATCGTCCAAAAATCGTTATATTTCTGTAGGAAAGACCCCATATCGGTAGAAATTCCAAAAAATCTGTAGGTTCGAGACCGCTGCTTCGCAGCAAGCAGCAGCTCCTGCCGATCCGTTCCCTCGCGCAGCCTGACAAATGAATACATTGTGGCGCGACGCGATGCGGCAAACAGATTTGTCAGCGGCCGTCCCCAGGGCTCAAACTTGGGGCCGGACGGCGATTTTCTGCTGCAGACGGATTGCTGAGGGCGGCCAGTCGCTCAGGCCTCCACAGGGTACAGCTAACGCTAACTAGCCCGCCTTCAGTTCGAATACCAGTTCTGACATTTCAGATGGGTAATCATTTAAGGCTTATTCTACATCTACATCCTTTTTTTTTTTTTTTTTTTTTTTTTTTTTTTTTTTTTTTTTTTTTTTTTTTTTTTTGCTTCTGGCTTTCCTCCTCTTTGAAGTCGATGTTATTAGAGGCTGGAAAGGACTGGGGAAAAGGAGCGTGAAGGAATTCGGACATTGCCTTCTTGAAGGAAGCATTCCTGGAGTGATTTGGGGAAACCATGGAAAATCCAAATCTGGATGCCCGGACGGGGATTCGAACCCACGAATGCACTTCACAAATATTGTGGTTGCAGAAGGTGCTAAGCATCAATCCTAATTATGTGCGTTCCAATCTCGAATAGCACGAGGAAAGGAATAATACATAAAAGCATTGGTACGGCATCTTATTTCTCTAATCTTATCCCTCCTGTCATTGCGACCTAAATAGGTTGGCCGAAGAAGCATTCCGTTGCACTCGTAAGTCCAAAATTTTCGCATAGCCTCCAATAAATTTAAACCCTACCCATGATGGAAGTCAAGTGCAAGTCCCATTTCATGTTGTTTTGTACTATTATATTTAAATATATTTAATTAAAATTGCACTGGGACGCACACTCCGGTGGAAATTTTTCTAGACACCTATCTTCCCCCTTTCCTGCACCCACTTGCATTTGCCCTCAGCAAATTTTAACTTTGAATTATTTTAAAGTTTTTGGTAAATTATTAATTTCCCATCACACCCAGATACTTCAGGGAATCAACCGTGTCAACAGCTGAATTGTTTACTTTGTACTCGTGAACAAAACGGATTATTTTTGTTACTTTTTCGCAGTGCCTTGCACTTTTTGTTGTTGATTGTAAGCTCTCAATCATGCCACCATTCCGAAGTAACATCCAGATCGCGCACAATTTCTAAGCAATCGTCAGAGCACCTTACTTCCCTACAGATAACTGCATCATAAGCAAACAATCGAATCCAGCAATTAACTCTGTCACTGCGATCGTGGGGTTGTTCCTACAAGCAAGCTTTAAAATATTTGTCCACCAGCAATAATCCTTAGTCGCGTTGAAAACTGAAATTTCATCAGTAGGGTTAGGATTTATAGGACAAGTCATACTTTCTTTCTGCTTTCTTTTTTAGTTGAAATGCTGAATTAAACACTGATTCAACGTTTCTTAATGTATTTTATATAAACTCATATTCAGACTATTTTGCTAGTTTTGGTCATATTTCGATAGTATTTATGGTCATATTTTGAGGAAACATCTGGTAGTTGTTTTTTAATAGTTCCGGGATTTCACTAGATATAGCTGAGAAAAAATTAAGATAATTATTAACAGAACTGTACTTGTGCTATACAGGTGAGGGGGGGGGGGTACTAATTTTCACTGTGGTCACAATTCACCAGTCAAGAATTAAAGTTATACATTATTGTCACTCTCTAAACGTAATGTTCCGCCCGCGTTTTAATCTCGACAATGCATCGGAAACATGCCTGTGTCAATCCGCGTCAATCAATATATCTCAATGCAATATTCTCAGTCATCGTTAAATCTGCAGTGGATCAGTGAGTAGACCTACCGCCATGCCAGAAATAAAATTTTCTAAAAGAGCGAAGTTGCGTAGAGATGAGTATTTTAGTACAGGTGAAAGAGTTGTAATCTGTAAATTATCTGAAATTAAAGTGACTTCAACAAAACGATATAAAATTTAATTTCCCAGTGGTGCAGTGAGTGCACGGAAGCAAATTATGCTGTCTACATGAAATCGTGGCCACTAGATACAATAAATCACGTATATTTGAGCATGTTTTGATGTATAGTAAATTTAAATGTTTGGTCATATTTTGTCATTTTAAGGTCATATTTACCTGCATATTTTTCTATTTTTTTGGTCATAAAGATCCGAACCCCAGTCATCATATTTGCTAAGACCATCCCGTAGGTTCAGTTGACTGCGGAACCGTGATGGTGTTTGTCGCCCACCGCGAGATTAGGATTTTCGAATTCTGGTGATGGAAGAATTTTTCACTTCGGGGTTTGCTTTGCAAAATAGGACAGATGGTGGAGCACGATTCCCAATCAGCAGATTGAGCACTAAAGTCCTGCGTTTGGAGTGAGGACATACGACACTGTGATTTGTCCGTCGTGTGGGGACGTGGATCCTGAAGGACCGTTGTGTCCTACGGAAGAGTAGGCCTGAATGGGCCGGCAGCTGTTTCCGTCCTCTCCTTTCCTCCATCTTCCATTAATGAGCAACTCAAACCACAGATTATACTGAACCTACAGTCATCCACATAAAGCAATAAACACGTAAATCTATATCTATAAAACGAAAACCGGACATATTGGTCGTATAAAAACTCGGAAACTACGAGGCAGATTTCGATGGAGTTTTCATCGTTTTAAAGCTTAGAATCTTAATTCACTTGTCTGGCATGTCTTATGTTTCAACGTTAAATAATGTAGGAGCATTAAATGAAATTCTGAACGTATGGTTAGAAATTCCACAGGAGGAATCACTAGATGCAGTAAAGACACAACACAATGTCTCTGACCATAGCCTTTAATTAAAGCAATAAGATAACTTATAGTAATAACTATTTTGCACACTAAACAAAACTTTAAGTATTCTTTCTTTAATTCGATATATTCAATTTTTAAAAGCCATAACTTGAAGTATTCTTTCCTTTAATTCGAAATATCAATTTTTAAACGACAAAGATAGCCGTAAAAACAACAGAGATTTTCTTTAAGCACGATCTCTGGACAATATCTCTGGCTTCAGCGTTAGTCTTCTGTTTACGATAATATTATCCGGATTCACTTTTGATATTTTATCTGCGGAGTTAAAGGATCTGGTGTTTCGAGCCACAAGTATATCCATTCACTTCGCAATTGAATCAAACGTGGGGGATTCTATCATTACCGTGGCGCCACAATATGATGATTGATTCTTATAGAACTTGACAAAACAAATCGAAAATAAAGAATAAAATTTTTTGATATCTCGCTTGGTTCTCGAGATATCATATCTCAAAATTGACGTAGTTAGGTTGAAATACGGCCTGGACCAGAAGAAAAATTTCGCTATAGCCAAATTTGATGATGAATTCTTACGTAACTCGACGAGACAAATGGAAAATAAAGAAAAAAGTTTTTTGATATCTCGCTTAGTTCTCGAGATATTGTATCTCAAAAGTGATGAGGTTAGGGTGAGATCCGGCCTGGACCAAAAAATTTTTTTTCACCAAAACCACCATATCAACATCGTGGAAATGCACTATAGGTGTTTTATTTCTTCCTAGTGATTGTTGTTAGGTTGAAATACGGTCTGGACAAGAAGAAAAATCATCAAAAGCAGAAGGAACTATACCTATGGCTGATTTTTAACATGCTATATCTCGAAAACCAAGCGAGATATCAAAAAAGTTTATTCTTTATTTTCGATTTATTTCGTCGAGTTCTGCAAGAATTCATCATCAGATTTTGGCGCCACGGTAATGATAGAACTGCCCAAACGTGAGTTTTTAACATAATCTAGGGTTGTTCAGTAATGTAGTAATGAAATTTCTTAACCAAATTATCGAAGCTTGATATACATGAATCTTTTCGGACGAATGAAAATAGTATACGTGCAAATAAACTTCAGCCCACCAGTTTCTTGGTAGGGGGCGGGTGAATGTAAGTTTGCTTTAATTCCGAAAAAGTTGGCGCGTATTTTATGAAACTTTGTACAAATGTTTTGCGGGAATAAAAATAGGGTACGGTTAAATCTATGCCAACTATACCGGGCAACGCCGGGAACTCCGCTAGTATTAAATAAAATTAAATGATAAAATGACGACAATGCAACTGTTTTATAGCTTTAATGCCGTATGCGTTTCGCCTCTCATGGAGGCATCATCAGCGGCGAATTATTTACGATAGTGGTTTCCAGGTTCCTAACCACACATCTCTGCTTTTTCTCCAAAGCATGTTTCCGCTAAAGTCATTTGTCTTGGCTGAGAAAATTGGAAACAAACAGCTAAACATCACGCTCCCACGCAAATTCAAAACTGGCGCTGTCAGCGCACCACTACCATGTATGCACATTAAGAAAACAAGATGTTAACGGACACGACTTCGAATCCACGCCCCGCCATCCAGATATCGGTCTTCCATTGTTTGCACCGAGCGTGGTGGGTGAGTGGTCAACGCTCTGGCCTCGCATTCGGGAGGACGCCGGTTCCAATCCCCGTCCGGGCATCCAGATTTGGGTTTCCCATGGTTTCCCCAATCACTTCAGGCGATTGCCGGGATACTTCCTTCAAGAGATCATGGCCAAATTCCTTACCGTTCCTCGTCCCCAGTCCCATCCCGCCTCTAATGACACCGACGTTGACGAGCCGTAAAGCAATTACTACAAAAAAATTCACATTTCCTTGAATGCTAAGCTGCAGAAGCCTGCGTTTACCGATTCGAAATATGTCACCAAATTCACTGCTTTCTTGCATTTTATGTTTTTTTTTTTTTGGTGGGGGGCTTATGGACAAGTCGACATCGTGGTCATTAGTACCCTAAAATTAAACTTGTACTGCCTCTTTGTTTAAGGGTAATCGAAATTACTGTCCGAACGGCCAACTGTAATGGTCTGGCAGACGGGCAGCGAAATAATGAGAAATAGTAAAAGCCATGGCTGTAAAGGGGCCACAAACACCTAAGGTTGCAGCATACAGTGACTGGTTGGCTGTGAAAGGTCAACCCAGTTAATCAAATTTCGAAACAACAAAATGCCTGGCTGCCTGTAAAAAGGCCATCCAGTTATTTTTTTAAAAAGACGTAAATCAAAAAATTATAAAACTGCAAACGGTAAATAAATAAATAAACAGTACTGGGATTGGTAGCTGTAAAGAGGCAACCAATCAATATTCATTTTGTATTTTATTCTGATCATGAAGTATCTTTTTTTTAGGATTTCTTAACGTTCGTTTGCTCAGCCACATTTCTAAAGGCTCGAGGTGATTAATGGACCCCGACTTGAGTGTCCTGGCTTCGACGTGTAACCTCCCGTTAAATATTAATTACTCCTGGCAGGTTCAGCCAAGTGTAACCTTCCCGGCTGTTATTTAAACGCTTCAGCAGAAAATAGCCTGATATAAACTACTTAATTACTGGCGACTTCGTACTCTCTGGACGGTATTTTGGCCCTTAAACACCATCTCTCGGCCGAACACATAGTATGGAGATTACAATATGATAAACCGTCAATTCTAGCATTAAAAATTCACTATGATTGGTCGTCAGCGATATACGTCCTCACTTACACAGAGTGAGACTTGAACTCTCACTTTGACCGCGGTAGCGGACCATAGATTATAGTATTACTTTTTTACAGATCTAACTTAAAAATACCCCATGACATAAAGATTACCTGTCCGTGAAATTCGTGAGCAATTACATTATACATATCATTACATTATCGTAATAAATTTACCAAACAAACGGTATCTTTTGTAAAAACAATAATTATAAAACTATTAACTTCCCTACTGTGGTTGTAGCATATGCCATAGACGCCCTTCAGTGATACCAACAGTAATAACATTTCGCTTCTCTTCAGAGAGAGCTGAACAGCGGGTCATAACTACACACAACGATTTTAAGATTTTGGTGTATTGGCGGTGGTGATCTTCACATTCTCTTCAGGTTCCATCTCTTCATCAACTAGCGTCTTAGTTATTTGAATCTAGTATATTTTCATCCAACGTGATTATCATATTTTCTACCGTCTTCTTGCTGACAGCCAAATCTTTGTTATTCGAACACTGAAACTGAGTCCGTAGTCTTTGCTACTTCGTTAAATTTTTCTAGAAAAAACTGAAGATATTCGATGTTGTACGTGAAGATCACGGTGTCATTTGCATAATAAATGTCGTTTAATCATTTGATTCCTTTATCAACTCGTTCCCAGGCATTGTCAGAAACAGTTTCCAACCATGATCAGTGCTGTTAGGTACTCAATAATTAACTACTTTGTTGAAATTTACTCAAGAGATGACGTGAAACTAAATTACTGCTAAAGAGTACATATCTGTGTTTCTTCCATTTCTTTCTTTTTTATTTGGCTAACTTGAGAACGCTAATTATTACTGAGGCATTGATTTAAGTGTTTGTATTCGTTTCAAGAAATGGTCCTTCTTAGATAACTGAATGAGCCTGATGAGAGGAAGTTGGAGGAAACGGACGTTGACGAAATATTTTGCCTTGACACAAATTTTATTCTGCGACGATACAAAACATATGATGTAGACACGTGATGTTATTGTAATTCCGACGAGCAGCAGGAAAATATGTATGTAAACGACTGGCCTACTTCCTCTCACATTACATAAAAACTCTCCACGAAACAATATGTGATTGATTCTTTCTGCATTATTCGCTCCCTAGATGAATCCAGATCTGGTCTTATTCAACTGGTATGGTGTTGTTACTTAATAATCTGAGTTACGGATAGTTCTAACTGTTGGGCTTTTGTTTCATATCCTATGCTTGCTTCAATATCTCGAGCTCAGAGCACTAACTACTAAGATGTTCTATGTTAGCTGTCTCGACCACCGCAGGAATAAACACACAATACGAATTAGATAATAGTCATACATACTAGGAAAGAAGTTTCTGTAGAGCGCGGCACGTTTTGTAATTGAAACTTCGACTTAGATACACAAAAAAATTAATAATTTGAAATGTGGTGGTGTAGAGCGATGCAGAAATTTAAGTGGGCTGATAAAATAGAAAAAGGGACGTTGTTTTCTAAAATATGAGTTAGGGAAGAAAATTGCTAAGATTCTCACAGAAAGAAGAGAATGTATTATATGTCACATTTAAAACACGCTGGCTTAGTTAACTGCTTAATGGAGGAAACAGCTGAAGAACCGAGCTGTTGAAGAACATAAAGATTAAAATAAATGAAGCACATGATCGAAGACTTAGGTTATAAGGGGTAAGTTGAGATGAAGAAATTAGCAAAGAGTTGCGGTAGAAAATGTATTATCAGAAGACGTGGAAGTTAAAATGGGAGATCCACAGGGTAGTGTATTTGGACCATTGCTCTTTATAGTTCTAATGTGTGATTGTGTTAATGGTTCACTATGAGAAGTTACGCTGTTTGCAGGTGACATGATGGTATATAAACAGCATCAAAACACGAGAAGAGTGTGGGTAGCTGCAGCGTGACATGTAGCTGCACAGGACAACATGGAATGAAGACAAATGCCAAGAATAGTAATCTTATTAGCGACACAGGTTAAAAAAACATTAAATAAATTAAAAAAAAACATTCTAAAAATTGATTATGATTACAGTTTGGGGACAGATTTGCTTTGTTGAAGGCTTCAAATGTAAATATCCGGGCGAAAATTTAATGATAAACTCAGCTGTGCAGAATAAGATGCGCAGATGGCAGAAAAAGATTACGAAATGCTTCATTTAATGGTGAAGGTGATGAGGGGACCTACTACAGAAGTGAAGGAATTTGTTTCAAAACCGAACTCTGACAATTAGTTGAATATGGTGGTGTAGTACGGGATCAACATTTTGAGTATCAAATACAGGACTTGGAGAGGGTGCACAAAAAGGCTGGTAGATTTGTTTCTGGAATTTAACGCAGTACGCAACCGGTAACACAAATGATAAAAGAGCTGGAATGGGATTCATTGGAAGACAGGAGGAGTGTGAAGAGGGTCATGGGAGTGTACAAGGTGTATATTGGCGATGAGAAATGCAAAGATATTGGTGTAAGAATGAAAAGTAATGCATGGAGGAAGACAGGTGTCCATGACCACAAGCTGGCAATTGAGTTCAGGTATAAGGGTGTAGGAAGATTCTCTTTTTTAGGTAAAGGGGTCAGGGACTTGGAATAATGTACCAAGGGGGCATCCACAAATTACGTGAGGTGTTTTTCCGGATTTCTGGACCCCCCCTCCCCCCTGGTGAGATTTCGTGACATCTGGCCGGATCCCCTCTCCCCCTCTGGTGAGATCTGGTCCGTGAGAACCCCTCCCCTAGAAACTTTTGTAGACTTTTTTTTTAGGTCACACCCTAACTTTTTTGACAAAATACCCTACTAAAATCGACTTTGCCGCAAATTGTAGACCTTTTTTTGCTCTACTGTCCCCAAATTTTTCGCAAAATCTTACGTGAGATTTCCGTATACCCCCCCCTCCCCCTTGGTGAGATCTGGTGAGATTTCGCCGGACCCCTCCACCCCCCCCTATTTCATCTCACGTAATTTATGGATGCCCCCCAAGAGAAATGATGAATAATTTACCAAAAGCGTTGAAAAAAATTTAAAGTTGAAATTTGTAGAGGGCAAATGTAGGTGGGGACAGGAAAGGGGGAAGATGGGTGGTGGGGAAATTGCCACCGGAGTGTGCGATCCGTTGCAATTAGAAATTAAATTAAATAGTAAAAACCCCTCCGCAGCTTTGAGTGTCAGGTGTAGACTGTACCGCACGTGTAGGTTGCGTGGGCGCCGACCAATGCTCGCCCACGCCACAAAAATAATTGATAGCAAATTGCTCGTCCCGCTCGCAGCGGTGGCAAACCGAGCAACAATTTTATTCCCGGCGAGCGATTTGCATGTAAAAGCCTGCTTGCGGCCGCAACTTATACTTAAATGCGAAATAACGCGGGCGGGCGGGCGAGCGAGGCGAGGCTAATTCCGACGGCGATATTTAATTTCGTCATGAAATGTTTATCTGGCATCTGGCGGCGCCGAGGGGGAAAATGAGGCGGCATTTCTTCCGGAGCCCATAAAGCAACGAGGCGCACGCTCCCGCAATAACCAGGCGAGGTGCCGGCCACACATAGCAACGTCACAAACACGCCTCACCCAGCGACTACCTGTCACTCTCGGACATACAACGCAATCTCGAAAACATGAAAATAGTCAAACTACTCGGGACCCCCGCGTAGTTAGTTACTATGGCACTATAGCAAGGCTGCCTAACCCCAGGCCCGTGGGCCACGAACTACATTTGAATTTGCCCGCCAAGAGGAGGGGTCTAGAATATGCTACCTCAAAAACATCTGCGAAGGTCCCACTCATGTTTTTTACTTACAATCAAAAAAACTTCTCGAAAGGACTCATTGATTTTTTTACTTTTTTTATTATAACGAAGAAAACCTCCAGAAAGGTCTCATTAATGTTTTACTTTTTTTATTTTAAAAAATCGGGAAAGGTCTCATTGGTGTTTTTTTTTTTTTTGATTATAATCAAACAACCTCTGAGAAGGTCTTACTGATGTTTTTAAATTTTTGATTGTAATTGAAAAACCTTTGAAAAAGGTCTCATTAATGTTTTTTTTTAATTTTCGATTATAGTGTAAAAAACATATGTATAGGTCTCATTGATGTTTTTTACTTTTTAATTATAATAAAAGAACCTCTCGAAAGGTCTCATTGATGTTTTTTACTTTTCGATTACAATATAAAAAACTTCTGGATAGGTCTCATTAATGTTTTTTACTTTTTGATTATAATAAAAAATTCCTCTGGAAAGGTCACATTGATGTTTCTTTTTGATTATAATAAAAAAAGCTCTGAAAAGGTCGCATTGATGTTTTTTACTTTTCGATTACAGTGTAAAAAACTTCTGTAAAGGTCTCATTAATCTTTTTTAATTTTTGATTATAACTGAAAAAATCTCTAGAAAGGTCTCATTGAAGTTTTTTTTCTTCTTAAATCTGCTTTACGTTTCTCAACAGCGAGGTATTTAGAGACGGGAAAGGATGGGGGCAAGGAATGGGAAGGAATTCGGCCATGGCCTTTTTAAGGAAGCATCCCAGCATTTGCCTGGAGTGATTTGGGAAACCATGGAAAACCCAAATCTGGATGCCCGGACGGGGATTCAAACCGTCTCATTGAAGTATTTATTTTATGAATATAATAAGAAAAACCACTGGAAAGGTCTCATTGAGGTATTTTTTTTAATTTTTAATTGTAATTGAAAAAAAAAACCTCTTGAAGTTCTCATTTATGTTTCTTACTTTTTGATTATATAAAAAAAAAGAAATGTCTGGCTGATGTTTTTTACTTTTTAATTATAATCAAGAAAACCTCTGATAAGGTCTCATTGATGTTTTTTTAAGTTTTGATCGTAATTGAAGAAACCACTGGAAAGGTCTCATTAATGGTTTTACTTCCTGAGTGTGTTACTCATATCTTTGTTATATTTAAGTAACTATTGTAACTACAGACTACAGGCTAACTTAGAATCGAAATTGTGGCCCTTCTCCAAAATTCGTTGGGCACCCTTGCACTATAGGAACGTCCGGACCAAACGTTACATCTTGATAAAGCTCTGGCCTCGCATTCTGGAGGACGTGGGCTCAACTCCCTGCCCGGCCATCCAGATTGCTGTTTTCATTGGTTTCCCCCAAACACTACAGGCGCATGCCGGGGTAGTTCCGTTGAAACGCCATCACCAAACTCCCTGCGGTTCCTTGCCCACACCATCATCTCTCGGCTCTGATGATCTCCACGTCGACGAGGGGTGAAGCCTAAAACAAAACAAAATAACGTACTATAGTGAGCTAAACGCGATGGATTCCCGACGCCTTTTCTCCAGCGGAGTGTTTTTGGGTGGGAGATCAAAGAAAGGAGCTGGTGAAACCAGATGACACCATATTCATGCCTAATCTTCCGAAAGAAATCTATGGGTCAGCCGAGTTTTACGTCTCGACCCGACGGTCATTAGTGGTGGGATGGGACAGGGCACAAGGAACGGGAAGGAATTCGACCATGTCCTTTGAAGGAAGCGTCCCGGCGTTCGCCTGGAGTGATTTGGGAAACCATGGAAAACCCAAATCTGGATGCTTGGACGGGGATTCAAACCAGCGTCCTCCCGAAAGCGTGCCAGAGCGTTACCGCTCACCCACTACGCTCTGTCAAATCACCAACAGTGTCGTTTGCCCTCACCGCATACATACTGCGGAGACGTTTAGGAGTAAACCCAAGACTTTGGTGCACAACCTGGTGACTATGAATGTTCGCCACCAATTCTCCTACACAGCAGACCAAGTACTGATAGTGAAAACTTCTTCCAGTTCGGACCAGCTAGCCCCGTGCCAGCACCGGAAACCATCAC